>BPLR01019148.1:0-232406 GCA_021605095.1 Caerostris extrusa | reverse complement strand
TACGTACGTTTTGCTACTATTATCAAGGACAAATTAAATTCATCGGCTTCGCCATTAAATTATCACATTGAACAGAAGGGTAATAATTATATTAAATTTATAAAAACTGCATAAGAAACAGGATTATAGTGATTTGATAGCGAATGCACAAAAGAAAAAAATAATCTATCTAAAGAACAAGTTACATTGCAGAACATTTTTAACAAGGAAATCAAATGTAGGTTCAGGATGAGCTGTTAAACAATTAAATGATTTTAATTCGACTGGAGTTTAGTTGGGTTCTCTTGTAAATTGTTGCTTGTAGCAAACTATCTTTTCCTTATGAATTATTGATTATACATGGATTCTGGATTATACAATTCTATGAGTTACCACTTTTATTATCTTGTGAGTGTTTTCTACTGATTGCAATTTTCATTTATATTCTATTTTAAAGTCAAGGAGTGCATGAGAGAAATCAATGCAGATAAGGGGATCTTTACCAGTTCAAAATTCCTGCAGGTCAAAGTTTTGAAAATTTCCTTTAGAAAGCACTACAGGATCAGAGTCTGAACTATTTTGATTTGTTAATATTTTATAACTTCTCTATTTTATTGTTACAATAGTATTAAGTACAATAGCATTTCTCACGGACACTTAACCACTATCGCTGTTGCTTTAAATTCAATTCCGAAATTAAAAGTAATAATCCGAGTTCGTTACCATGGATGTTTGTAGTTTTCCAAGAAACACTTCAAACCATAAAGCCCAGGTCTAATATGACTGTAGAGCGTTATCATTAGGTTTAATTACAATTTTCAGCCCTCAGTTTATTATTTCCACAGCTTGAGGTTTAGTCAGTTTCAAACTAAATCACTAAAGTGACCGCATCACTACCCTTAACATGAACCATTTACCTGACACAGGGTCACAATGGACCTGGTGTAAGTTTTCCTGCACCAGGAGGATTAATAATATTAACAGTATGCTTACGTTTTCTAAATACATTCGTGAAAGGGAAAAGGAAACAAGTGGCGATACAAGCATCAACTTCCACAAAAGGGACATAAAGATGTTTACCAAACTTTGTTACTTTGAAATAGGATGCACGCTCAAAAGAAAGAACAATATATAATATATATTGGATAATACTACTCTATAGCAAGAATAAAATATCTTGAGATTCTAAAGCATCCAAGGTAGAATGAGATAGCACAAGATCTTAGTTCACAAGTCTCCAATAAATTAAGGAACACATCCAATAAAAAATATTTTTAAATATTTACTTTCAGCTAAACTGAAGTTGGTAATATATTCCCTATTATAACATTTCATCAAAATCAAGAAAATGAACCTATCATATATACCTTATATATATTGAAAACTTTTTAAGTAGCTAGTAAATATATAACTGGTTCAATAAATGGACAATTTCTTTAAATGTATATAAGATTGAAGCTGTTTTCTTCTCTGTGTAAATAGTAATAAAATATATTACAAAAATATAGAACATATTATGATCAACAATAATATTATTTCATGGAAAGATCAAACTCGTATTTAGGTTATTCTGGATCAACATTTAACTTGGAAACAGCATTTTTCTAGGGCACCAAACTAAATTTCGTATTGCCTTCAGAAAACTCTACCCTTATAAATAGAGGGAATTCTACTTTATGATACAGGGATAACAAAATTCTTCTTTATACTGCTATACTTCGTCCCAATTCTCCGTACCTTGCCCTGTCTGGGCTATGCAGCTAAATTTAATTTAAAAACCTTTGCAACTTTTTACAAAATATCACTCTCTCCTTAAATGACTCTACAAAATGAAGTTTGCATGCGCAATTCTACAGTCCCTCTGTAAAAAAGGTCACTTAACATTCCTTCTTTCAAAAGATTTTCTAAAACACATCTCTGTTAAATTTTAGCGGCCTGATGGTCATTGGCCCGGCTTCTCTGGCCACGTTGGTATCGAAGCCTTCAGTTCGAAGGAATCCTGGCAGTGGCATGAATGTTTGTTGGTGGTTCGAATCCATTTAAACTATATGTCCTTGTCTGTTTAGCCTAAAAGTGTGCACAAGATGATTGTAGAGCGACAAATCAAAACCAAACTAAACTGTTAAATTTTTTGACACGTTTATTCATCACGAAAATACTGCAATCCAGGAGATGGACTCTTAACCAAATTTCCAATTATGATTTAAAAACGTCCGCGCAAAATTTTACTTTAATTTCTAATTTAATTTTGTAACATTTTTTCTTTTCTTTGTTTGTTTATGATTGTAACTTAATTTTATTATGTTTGTAAAACATATTCTGGACAATTTTCTAGTTGCAACTTTATTTGTCCTGTCCTATCGGAGATGGTGCCTACAGGGGCTAAATGGGCTCCAAAAGAATACGTCGATCGGAGTCAACCATCATATTTTTTTTTAAAATAAAATAACATGAAAAATAACCGTAAATTGTTTGTATTACTATTCTGTTACTTTTTAGACAAGTTCAAAATATATATATATTCTTTGCTTTTTTAGGTATCTCGAGGGAAGGAAACATTTGCTTCTGTCCAAAACAACTCATGACCCCAGTGTCAAGTTTCATTACAAGCAGGTCCCGGACATAAATATTTATCTTTGGAAATCTGAATTTCGAGTCAACACCGGAATTTGCATCTGCGTGTGGCTCGGTGTGTTTCCACCAGACAGCCAATCACAAGTGATGCTCTTTCTGTTTGCATGTGCATATCCTCAATCTATTCAAAATATTTGCACATAAACTTTTTTTCGTTGTTTACAAAATGAAAACGCTCAATTTGTTATGTTTACACACAAAATAGAAACATGTGTGACTCTACAACTTTTTGCGATAAATTTCCAATGAATAAGAAAAATGAACTCTTATTTATTTCTGAATCATTTAAAATAAGCTTCTACTGATTTAAAAAAATAATAATAAATCAAAATGAAATAAATTCCCATATTTTTTTTGCGCTACATTCAATTTAAATTCATAAAAAGCAAATAAAACAAGATTGAAAAAGAGAACGATTTTATGTTTACTTTCATGCGATTCCCACTCTTTTTTTTTTAGCATTTCCTTTCATTCAGAATTCTTATTAAATGTGCTCTATAAATTATAACAGACATATTACATTAAAATTTTTATCCGATTTGATATATTAAAAGGGATATTATATATTTTTTTTGTCATATCAATTATTTGTCTTTTAATTATTATCAATTATTTTGGAAACTGTTGCTGTTGTTCTAATGCAGCTGTCAATACTGAGACAGATTAATCTTTATGTCATAAGCAGGGGCATAAGCAAGGACTGCACCGCTATTACTCATTTAGTGTTGCCCACGGGGCACGTGCAGCTTGAAGATATACTACGGAAGCGAGTCGCACTACCCTAAATTTTGGAATCTATAGAAGCAAATAAAACGTTTAAAATGTTCCGGTGTGTCAATTATTTTTTTCCTTATTTGGAAAACTTATTTCTTGTTATATCGCGAGATTTGGATTGGCCTCTTTTTCTTTTGTGATACTCTTTTTTAAGCGTACCCTGTTATTCACCATTCAACATAACTCTTTTTACATGTGTTGCAACAATGCCTTTTATAGCTACTATTGAAGTTTCACGATATTTTTATGCGGTCCCTCTCCGTACAAAAACAAGTAATATAAAAAATTAAAGTCAATTCCTACTTTTTTTCACACTGTATGCAAAGTCCTTTGCAAATAATTTTCATTCCTTTTTTTTTTTAAGTTTATCTGGCGCCTCTATGGGTAGATACATGCAACTTAAATCTAAAAGAAAACCTCAAATGAATTCATTAAATGTAATGAATTAATTAATATTTGAAAAAACTATTAACATCGAGTGCCATTCACTACAAGTTTAAAAAATGTATCTGAACTCGAGTGGATGAATAAAAAGTATGTTATGAACGATTGAAAATGCGAACAAGATATATAGAGGAAGAGTGTAGAGCTAATAGAAGAAATTGAATTGAAAAAAACAAACAGGTTTGAGCCTATTTCAAATTAGATTTTCCAAAGTTTCCGCTTTCCACTGCCATTTACCGTTTCTAAAGATAAAGTATCTCACGTGATATCTTTAGAAACCCATTCGACCTTAATAATTGCAAAGTGAAATCTTTTGATGATAACTTGCATCTGAACCTACTACGAAACAAACGATGCTCAGAGATAGTTTTGAAGCACAGTACGATATGGAGACAAATGATTTGAGTACCCAGTAAAACTTTGCCATCACAGGAATTGTCCTTTTTTTTTTTTGTTACCGAATCTCCTTGCTCTTGGCCCTATTCATATTACAGATTGAATTTGTCATGGTACGTAGGGAAAACCAATGGATGTTTATTCGATCTTATATCAAAATATAGCATGTTTTTTTCTACAGATCTGTCATAGTAAGATACATTGCATTGTTTATAGTAAGATACATTACATTGTTTATAATATAATAAAAACGAAGAACACTTAAATGGACATTGGATTTATTGATTGGATTAATGGACATTATTTGGATCCGGAAATTAGTGAATTTAACTTCCTATTTATACGCGGCCTGGTGGCCAATTGGCTAGCGTCCTGGCCTTTGGTACCACAGGCTTCAGGTTCCAATCCTGGCCGTGGCGTGGATGTTTGTGGTAGTTCGGTATCCACGTTAAACTATAGGTCCCGGCTTGTTTATCCCTTGTATGTACAAGATGATCGTAGAGCGACCAATCAAACCAATCGTATTTATTTTATAATGTGGTATCATTGGAATGTAAGAATACTTTTTTGTCGATGCGTCATATGTTTCCAGTTCTTATCTTTTATTTAGTTTTTTTAGCTGTTTATACCCTTTCTACACATATTCAATTCAATCTGAAGTCAATTTCTAATTAACATATCGACTCTTTTAACAGTAAAATAAGTTACTCTTAATATTTGGATGTTTTTATAGGAGACAAGTATTATTTCCTTCTTTTTAGAAGTACACTTTTTTTTTTACCTTTTTCGATACGTTTTAATTATTTTATATGTAAAATAAATAAAATTATTTTAAATTAAAAATTTTTAGGTTAAAATATCATCCAATTATAATAAAATCTGTATTTAGTATATATCTGTATTTATCTGTATCTGTATTTACATTTACATTTGAAAGTTTTAAATATTAAAAGCATGAGTAATTCAGTGTTCAATTGGAGAATTTCGATTTCATTTCCTTGCATATGCAGATTTGGTTTGGTTTGTCGCTCTATTTCGCTTATTTTGTGCATACTTTGGACTCATTAGACCGGGACCTACAGTTTTAATGTGGACTCCGAACCATTCACACATCCGTGGCACCGCCAGCGGAGCACTAGCCAATTGGCCATCAGGCCGCTTTGCATATGCAGATACATATTAAGTTATGTTAACACATTTTCAATTATAGAAAGATTACAGAACAACTTTTGCATGTGATAAGGGAATGCCTTGTGGATGTGTGTGCACGCGCATCTATCTCAAAACAGATAATGTTTTCGTATCGGCTCTCTTTTTACCTAGACAAAGAACAGCTGATTTCTTTAGCACTCTGTTTCTCACAATATCCCATTGAGTAGCTTCTTTGCAGTCGTTTTTACACAAGGGAATACATTTATCATTTGTTCATTTTATAAATGCTCTTTTATAAGTTTCAAATAATGTTCAATCGTATTCTTGCCATCAGAAAAATCAAGAATTCAAGAGAATTTTCAGTTGGCCTACTGATTCTCACCAAAAAAGAAGTATATTTAGCGCAACTCTGCTCCTTAACCGATGTTCAGAAACTTCCACTTACCTTTAAATTTTGTGTTAAGTATTGTATATGTGAGTGTTGATAAAAGTTCATAGTTCTGTATGTGCCTCAAGTATCTCGCTATTACAAATTTTAATGAATTAAAATAAGAGAATTTTAAATTGTTTTGTTTTATTTGGTGGACATTTTCTTATTCGTAACTATTATATCCACTGCCATTATGGAATTAATGGAAATTATATGCAAAAGGCTAGTTGGGTTTGAAATTACAATTGTTATATTTCGGATGTTGGTAACGAAATAAAATTTTCCTATTCAAAAAATTATGTTAATAGATTTGTATAACATCAAAAACCCATTCATCAATCTTTTTATCATTTTATGCCCATCACATCGCTTTCCTGTAATATTATACAACATGAGAATATGTGTTTGACCTAATGACCGAGTGACTAGCTCTCGGTGCCACGGGTTTCGGGGTTCGAATTCTTGCGGTGCCCTGGATGCTTGTATTAGTTCGAATCCACTTCAAACGGTAGGTACCGGTCTAATATGACTGTAGAGCGTAAGGCTGACTACAATCTTAAAAAGAAACATCTTTGTCTCGAAATCTGCCAGTAGGCAGACTAGCCCTGGCCAAAATGGGGCTGTTGCGCCAATGAAGACGAAGATTGATTTATCACTCTATTGTCTTTTTTTTTTCACACTTTAAAGGCAAATAGATCAGGACCTACAGTTTAACGTAAATTCCGAATCCTAACCAATATACCACTGTCAGGATTCGAACCTGAAGCATGCGGCACGGAAGGCCAGTTTGATAACGAATCGGCCAATGAAGACGAAGAAGTAGGGAAAATATGCCGTCCATCCATCTAACGACATCCAATTTAAATAAGAAAAATTCTTTGTAATAAATCTAAAATATTTTCTCTCTATTCGAATGAATTTCCGGCAACAAACTATCACCCACCTTCCTATAAAATGATAGATTATTTGAATATAAAAAAAATTACTTCTCCTAAATTTCAATATTTCATTGAAAACTTCTCTAAATCAAGAAAAAAATATAGTATTTGATAATTTTCTGGATAGTAAAAAAAAAAACAAAAAAACGAAAATTCCTGACAAAAAGAAATTTCAAATAATGTATAAACCACGCCACTGAAAGATTAATTTACTCATCAAGTGCTCGAAGAAGGAAAGGGGGAAAAAGGGAGGAACGTCGGCGTTCTTTTTATCTCTTCGGTGTTATTAACATATAAATTAAACCTCGGGTCGAATATCGGAATTTGCGACACAGGATCGCAAAATGGCGCATCGGCCATTGAAGCTGTCATGTGTCTAAAGTTGCAATACTCAACTTCCGGCGGAAGTTGCGATCTAACTTTTTGTTACTTCCTGGAATCAATGCCAACACAGACAAAAAAAAAAGATTCAATTCGTCATGAAATAATATTTTCCTTTTATGAATAATTCAGGCTCAAGCCAATCCCGTAAAATATATTTATTTTTTGCTTTTGAATTCTTTAAGAAACATTGAAGGTAACGGAATTTAGCAGTAAAAAAGTTATGAGTTTTGGTTTCTATTTCGGTAAATATTCTTAACTACATAAATCTACCATGTCTGTAACATGTTTATAAATTCGTGTTTATTAAAATTAAGGAAAAAAATAACACACGTATATTTCATCAGGATAAACTCATTACGAATTCTGCCATGTAATCAAATTTTTTATCTTATTCTTTTGAGTATTAATTTTTAAGCAGCTTTTTATCCCAAAACAAAGTTTTTTTTTTAGAAACGAATTTAAGTCTATAACAAAAATTAAATATAGCACTATTGATACAATCATCATTATCTTTTGGCACAATAGCGCCATGGCGGACCGAGGTAATCTGCCTACTGGCAAATTTCTAGACAGTAAATATTTTCTTTTTACGGATAGGATTGTCAGCCCTACACCCAACAGTCAACTTAGACCGGGAATTATGGTTTAAAGTGGATTTCGAACCACTACAAACATCCATGGCGCCGCAGGGATTCGACCCCGAAACTTGTGGCGCCGAGTGACAGAGCACTAGTCATTCAGCCATCAGGTCTCATTTAATTTTTTTAAATAAATTAATAAATTGTATAGAAGAAAAACTTAGTAGTTATAAAAAGAAATTCTGGTGAAACAACAAAATGTCGCGATTGGTGATGTTCGAACATTAAATTATGCCAGTGTTTAGATTAAATAAAGTATAAGTAAACTTTTGTTATAAAATCTTACAAATAACCTAAATAAATAATCTGACAAATTATTTAAATACACATTACAAATAATGAACGCTTTAAAATTAAACAAATTCTTCACACTTATTTTAAAATGTCCAAAATCTTGGGGCAAAGAATAAAACAAGAAATATTTTTGCTTTAAATTTTTTCAAGCACATTTACATTTCTCCATCGAATTCATGAAGGATTTGTTAAAATATCTCGGGCAAATCTTAAGAACGAAACGACTTTTATTATATCAGCTTTTCGATGTTATCTAATTTTAGTTGCCCCATTAACATAGATAGTTTGTTAGGAGACTAGAAAGGAAAAAATAACTGAACGATTATTTTGTCATTTAATTAATGTAGAGATTAGACGCTTGTGAAAGATTCATCCTGGCCGAGCCCCCCAATTTATGTAGAGATTAGACGCTTGTGAAAGATTCATCCCGGCCGAGACCCGAATTTATGTAGATTTTGGCCGCTTGTGAAAGATTCATCCCAGCCGAAACCCCAATTTATGTAGAGATTAGACGCTTGTGAAAGATTCATCCCGGCCGAGCCCCAATGTATGTAGACTTTGGGCGCTTGTGAAAGACGCATCCCAGCCGAAACCCCAGTTTCTGTAGGGTTACACCGGTTTCAACTGATACATTCCGGCCGAACCTACAGTTTTGTTAGACTTCTCCTCCAGTCTAAACAAAAGCTTGAACTTTTGAAGTGGGTGTCTAGGGGTGTTTGACATGCAAAACGCAGTAACGGGACGTTACTTTTAAATGAAGCCATTTGATGACATATTTTACAATGATATTTACATTAATTAAGGGGTTAAACATCTCTCGCTGCTTAACGCAGCCTCCCACCAGAGTTCCATCCGTTCTTCTTCCAGCTAGCATCTCTTCCAAGTCCATCTGCGGGGTTTCTTCTCTCATCTACGGGGCCCCTTCTCCACTTCTCGTGGGGTCAGAGTTCAAAGTTCAATACACCCCCTTACGTTGTAAACAGCTCTGTCAAAGACAAGCAAGTGTCGCTATTTGGTGATCACGACACCAACAAATCCCACATTAATGTTGATGTGTTTTGAGCGATTGCTCTCCTATAATATCCTTAAGACATCATATCCACAGACAGTGAAAATGATTATTAATGATGAATAAAGTAAAAAATAATTATGATTCGAAGCTTTATTTTCTATTCAATGTGTTGAATGAGTAATTTATCTGATCTTTACCCGTCTTGAATTGTCTTACTTAAATCATAATCATCATCATCATTGGCACAACAGCCGCGTGATGGGCCAAGTCCGTCAGCCTACTGGCAAATTTCGAGACCGAAGATGTTTTGGTATTTTTATAGGATAGTGTTGTGAGCTGTACGCCCAATGCTCTACAGTTATATTTGACCTTAAAGTGGATTCCGAACCACTCTAAACATCCATGCCACCGAGCGCCAGAGGGCCAGTCACTCGGCTATCAGAACCCATTACTTGAATACTTCAGTGAAATCGTCTAAAGATAGTATCATCTGTCGTCAGGTTTTCAATACACAATTTTGTTAATAAAAGCTTTTAAATTAATTATAAAATTTCTCATGAAATCTATATTTCTGTACGTTAAATTTACTTTATATTTCGTAGAATTCATTAAAAAAATTTTTTGCAAATTTTGTGGATATTTAATGAGTAAATGATCAAAATGTTTTTTTTTTTTTTTTTTTTTTGAAATTCAAATCATAAAATATAATGGTTAAACACTCACATTTTTATCAAATCAAGTATAAAGAGAATAGGCTGAGCATTAAAAAAACTCACTCTATTACTTGACATAGAATGTCATAAAAACCGACTGCAATTTTTAAGATGTGTCCAACATCCATTTTCAAGACGCAAGTAAACAACTGAGGGATTTGATATAATTAATCATCAGAAGGAATTAACAAGAACAATAAATTTCATACGGGAATTATAGAGAAATGAAACTTACTTTGATCTTCCACGTCAAGATGTCTCATCATCCAAGTGATTAAATCGGATCCTAAAAAAGACACAAAAGGAATTATTAAAAAGAATAACAATAAAGTAAAAACAATTTTGTCTTGGAATTATGTAACAGCAGTATTTTAGAAATATTTAGAAGGATAACGCATTCTAAAACATGCTCAGAGTAATATATATATATATATATTAACACGAATAGAATTTCGAAGGAAAATTTATGAATCAATTAACTTCATTTTATTAACATATTTAAGTAATTTGTTGTTCTAATACAGCTGGTAATACAGAGACAGTTAATCTTTTATGCCATAAGCAAGAGATGCATCGCTGTTACTCATTTAGCTCTACCCAGGGGTGCGTGTAGCTTGAAGATATGATACGGACGCGAGCCCCACAACGCTCTACGATCCTGTTATACCAGTATCTACGGCTTAAAGTGGATTTGGAACCACTACAAACATCCATGGCACCACGGAGACCCGAACCCTGTGGTACTGAGTGCTAGAGCGCTAGCCACTCGGCCATCAGGCCCCATTCAAGTAGTTTATTGAGCTTGATCTTGCTCTGGAAGGCGAAGGGACAGAGGAAAAGCACTCGTCCAACAGCTGCGAAGGTTGTAGAGCGTCTGCAGTCAGAGCGAATGAAATCCTAAACAAATCATTAAAAGTGTTCTTGCTACTATCTTGCAGAGTATAATAGAGAAAAATAGAAATAATTTATAAACATTCTTGTTTGTCTTGCAATGATTCATTATAGCAAAGTTAAAAATGATTGTTACTGAGAAAATATGAAACTGAACATTGATAGGGGTTCGCATCACAACGGAATCTGTTAATTGTAAATAGAAAATTCCGGAAGTTTGGTTTGGTTTGTCGCTCTATGTCATCTTGTGCACACGAAGGCTACACAGACCAGGAATTACTGTTTAACGTGGTTTCGAACCATTTACAAACATCCATGCCCCCGCCTAACCGAAACATCGATACCACTGGATTCAAACCTGATGCTTGTGGTACCGAAGGCCAGAGCGCTAGCAAATTGGCCACCAAGCCGCGAAAATTCCGGCAGAGCAAATCAAGTGTTATAACATCTTTATATATATATATATATATATATATATATATATATATATATATATATATATATATATATATATATATATATATATGCGTGTGAGTGAATAACACTTACTTTGCTCTTCATTTTTTTTCGACCTTCAACAAAAAAAGATTCAGTTTGTACTGACCTCAAATTAACCCATTTTTTATAGCAACCTTCCAAGACTTTCATAAAATCGCTGTCATAGTATTTGTGTTTATGAACGTTCTCTGTTTCTTCATTTCCCTGCATTCTGTAATTTACTGAATAAAACATTTTTTTATGATTTATTATTGATTTCATTTGTTGCGACTGCCACTTTCGCACCCTTCGCTCAGCCATGTAAGCCTTTAATTCCTCAGAAATGTCAGTAAAATGTAGGAAAAAAAAAAGCTTGTGACTGATCGGCGTGAGCCAAACCCACTTGGCTCCTGATGCACCAACTCTGCAACATCTTCCGGATCTGCTAACACGCTTGCATACAGATCAAAACTCAAAGGACGAATTTTCAGAAAAAACACGACCGAATTAGAAACACGACCTTTTTTTCACAATCACTATCGGTATTCGTTACCGGCAAATCGTATAACAAAACCTCCATACATTCGCAACACATTCGATACACAATAAAATGTGTTATACCCAGACCTTCTATCTTTCTCTCAAAAAAAAAAAATTTAAGGCAAACGCTGCACCGACGTTACTCACTTTGGACTACCCAGGAAGGGTGTGTAGCTTGAAGATAAGCTACGGACGCGGAATAACAATACCCCGAAACGCTTTACGATCATATCAGATCTACGGATCCTGAACTACTACAAACATCCATGGCACCACCGGGACTCGAACACGAAACCTGTGGTACCGAGCGCCAAAGCGCTAGCCACTCGGCCATTCAGGCCTTAGGTCATTTAATTATTGATGCATGGATATTGTTCACGATATTCAATTCCATTGCTGCATGCATGCATTGGATCTTGAATAAATTTTTCCAGTATTTTTTTTCATGTAATGTATTCAACAGAAATTTTTATTTAGTGAATGTTATATTATGACTTTATTTTACGAACTGACTGTGATTATGATAAGACCTTTTTTAATTTTGTCTTGTGTTCCTCCATTTTCTCCGGTTTTTATCTTATATACATAAATATTTATTTATTTTATAGATATATATAAAAATACATTCATATATTGTTAAGGATTCGAATATTATTTAAAACGAGATATACTTTAAACATTCACTTTCCTGTAATACAAGCAATAAAGATCTCGCTGATAGCTGAAACTTCACGTCGGTGTAATTTTTGAACTGCAAACCCCGTTTACGTATTTACACCCACACGCGATAGAAAATACGCAAGCCAACTATTCTCACGTTAACTCCACTTATGTTGCAAAGTTTTCATAATTGTGGAGGCGGAAGAGATGAAAATTCAATTTCGCAACGCACAACAGAATGCAACTGAAGAATAGACGCGGGGGCTCTTTTTCAAAAGGAATTTAACGAGAGGTGCATGAATAGTGTATTTTTTTAGAGATAAATTCTGAATAGGGGTGCTCTTTTCGCTCAAATCGCAATGTACAAATGAAGATTAACCTAATACAGTTTTAAATATTCACATATATAAAATGCATTTTGTATGTATATACTTGAGAGATTATTGATATTAATATATAAATACGAAAGTTGATTTTATATAAGTGTTTAAAGCTGACTCGCCAATATTATGTGCTTATTTTAACATGACTTTATACTTTACGTTGAATTATGTCATTCAAAATATGTTGCGTAATTTGGCAAATCAATGCTTTCAGATTGAGAACAAATACGAAATCCACATATTTTGTTTTATTTGCACTGTATACAGTGAAATTTAATATATAAAAAAGAATCTAAAATTTCAGTATTATTTGCTACAGAATATAATTTATTTGATCACCTGTTTCTTACGTTATATTTAAACTCTTTCACGCGCAATATAGTATTAAATGCAAAACCATGCAGTAAAAACTTATATTTTTCATAGTAAGGATCTGTTTTCGTCAATTCTGTTTATTACTGGTTTCATTTCATATTCTCTGCATTTTCATTTTGGGGCCTGAATGGCCGAGTGGCTAGCGCTCTGCTGCTCCGTACCACAGGTTTCGGGTTCGAGTCTTTTTGCATCTCTTTGTGAAACGACTGAATTCCTGATTTCTTACAGCCTTCTTCTCTTCTCCTATCAGATTTCTTACCGACTTCAGGTCAGAATCTCGGCGGTGCCATGGATGTTTGTAGTGGTTCGAATCCACTTTGAACCGTAGGTCCCGGTCTGTTTAGCCGTCGCGTGCGCAAAATGACCGTAGAGCGACAAACCAAACCAAACATGTTTCATTTTATCTTGTTTATAACTGGTTTATTATAATAATAAAAGGCTAACTGGAACTTTATCATGATTACAACCAATGCCATATTTATAAATGAATTATTAAAAATTATTACAAACAAAATTAAAAATTATCAACTTACAATGATTTTTAGCATTTCAATATCACGTCAATTCTTTTAAAATGGAGTTAAAATTTACTGAATAATATATGAAACAATAAATAAGACTATAATAAGAATAATTAAAAAACAATAATTCAGGAATTTTTGTAACTATTCCATGACGGAATATAATCAGCATGCAAGACATTTCAAATTATTTTCGTATTTAGTATAAAATTCGAAAAAAAAGATTAATAATTAATAACAAGACGTAAAAATTAGTAAGTTAGTAAGCGAAACCATTATTTTTAATGCGAAAACAAATAAAATAAATGTTCTTCAGTAAATTTTTTTTGCCCCGTGATTTATGGATTAGAAACAAATAATGCACAAGACGACACGCCACGTTCGCATTAATCAGCCGAAAACGAAGCCAATAATACACTTTCCGAAGTGACAACTTCCCTTCTCTGGAAATTTACGAGCGGAAATTTCCAACTTTAATTGGTGTTAACTTTCCATGGAAAATATCAACCCTAGCACAATTATAGTCCGCCGTACTTGGCTTTTAATAGCAGTATTAGTCCTGGAATATTTTTCTCTAGCACGGGTAAAAAAGCGCTAAAGGGAAGAAAATTTAATTTACCACGCTGGCTTTCTTAATTATTGATGAGCTCTAGATGACTTTTCTGCTACAGATGTCCTAATTAAGCAATTCGAATGTGCTGTTGCTGACGCAACATTAAAAATTCATCACCAGGGTCCTCCGTGCCAAACTTTTTATGCATATTTTACGCATTGCTCCTCTTCGTCAACTGAGCATAAAGTATGCTGCTGGCCATTTGCCAGTGCGTAAAACTTTCTTTCTGACGTTAAGTTGTTTAACATCAGTAGTTAGGATGCTCTTTCTGAAGAAAAATGCGTATTTCTTTAATTACGATGGTGCTTTACAACAGTTGTTTCATGTCAACTTAACACAAAACACAAACCTCACTAAATTAACAATCATTATATTCTTTAACATTTTTTTTTTTTTTCAGAAAAATTATATTTTAATGAAGTTTATATATTTTTTTTTGATAATTATTATGTTGAAAGCACACATTCCTATGTGACTTCAAAATGTTGAAGTCCTACCTTATAGAAGCGGCCCGACCCGTGGTAACACTCGCCGCTTTTTAGCGTCAGGACTGAGGTTCAGTTCACTGGAAGGCTTTGTTGGAGATAGTGTTTCAAAAATTCAGGAGATTCAATGGCTTTTGGGATGTTCAGCATCTTGCCTCGTGAGTCGGATCTGGTGTATCAATACCTGGTGGAGTTTTCCGGGTTTTCCCTCATACATACGCAAATGCGGAGTAACTCCCCTAAACGTCCTTCTGGAAGACATTGCCCTCTTTCAACAACACAGAGCCAAAGTCAGACTTCTACCTACGGGCACTCCATCACAACAGAAGCTATCCCCTTCCCTCCCTCCCTGCTTCAACGAGACTGCGAAAGTTTATGGACTTGATCTACAATGTCGCTATCGACACGACCAAATGGGATAAAAGAAGAATGTTATAGATGCATTGGTAAAGTAATAAATTAAGTAATAAATTTGAAATCCAATATTAGTTAAAAGACACTATAGTTTAAGAAGAGCGCGTATTGCTTTAAAAACCTGATATTTTTTTTTTTAATGCAACAAGCTGTGCATTAGATTTTAGTAAGTTGATAAATTAAAATCCCAATCTTAGTTTCATTCCAACTTATGGTTGTAGCTTCTTCAATGACGCGACAGTCCCATGTTGGACCAAGCCCGTCTACCTGCTGGCAGATTACGAAACAGATGTTTCTTTTTTACAGGGTAGGATTGTCAGATCTACACCCAATACTCTACAGTCCTATTAGACCGAGACCTGTGGTTTAAAGTGGATTCCGAACCGCTATTAACATCCATGGCACCGCCAGGATCGAACTCGAGACCTGTATCACCGAAAGCTAGTCACTCGCTCATCAGGCCCCTATGGTTCTAGCCCAGGAGCGAAACGCACAGCTAGCAGGACAATTTAGCTGAAGTCCTTAAGTCCAATCTGAGGCTGAATCAACTTTCAAAAACAATGCGATTCGATGCTGCTTGTGTAGGAGTGTAAAAAGTATCCCATATTGAAAATCAGGCTGTCTGGTTGTAGATTTCTGGGTTTTCTCCATATCATACATAATAATAATAAGGGCCAGTTGCTATTAAAAGATCATGCCGGGAGGTAATATGTTCCTTTTATCACCATTGGGAATTGTTCGAGTTGTACATTAATAGAAATTCACATCAAGCAATGCATAAGAAAAATCTTATTCATAGTCACATTATTTAGTAAATCAAATCACTCATTAAATTATATTGTCTCCATGGACCAGAATTCGATACATAAGATTTTTCACAAATTGGTTTTTGAAATTAAAACCGACATTCTTACCAACTTAAAAACAGAGTTTCAATAATTCCCAATAAGGAACATTACTTTCAAGATTCCCCCCCCCCCCGAATCCTTAACACGTGATCTTATAGTTGATGCTGACCTTGTTCATGATGATGGAAATGATTTCTGCGATCAAAATAGTATCTTAGAATGCCATTGGACTTTAAAAGCCAATCAGTGCGAAGATAAGGGACTTATAAAGATGCTAGCTTAAACTGTTATGATTCAGCTATAGACAATTTATCTTTGCATCACTGAGAAAATTGATGAATCCGTCATACATGATGACATACTGAATAGACTCAATCTATTGAATCATTCGATTTAATCCGAGAATCATTTTGTGGAATCTCGCAAAATTCTTTGTAAAGAGCCATTTGGTTCTCGTAGACTCATCAATTACTCAAAGTCGCGGAATTCCTCACTTTCGGGTTTAAGAATGGTGAATAAACTAGTGCCATCTTTTTTAAACCTTTAAGAGGCATTTGACAATGTATGGATTGAAGAACTCATATCAAAAAATCATCCATCTAAAATTTCCTCCGCCGTTCATCAAACTTCACCCACTCGTATCTCTCCGGCAAATTATATTTATTTCCAATGGCAAGGCAAGTACTAGAAAATAATAATAACAATAACAACAAGGCAAAAAAAATATTCAAAGAATAAACGTCCAAAAATACAAAGATGACCGTAGTCATTGTCTTAAGAGTTCTCTCGCACTCCAGTAAAGCGCTCTCGCCATCATGTACCCTATATCGTTAGAGGTTGTTCATTGGATCTGCTGCATTTACATAGGTGGCAGCCAGGGTTCGAAAAGATTTTAATGCGATGGAGATACACGCAGTCAAAATTAACAAAGAATTTTCTTCTATTCTAAAGCAGGAATGCCTCTGGGCAGTAAATTCTCTTTATTGTTTTCTCTAAATATCAATTTCGGACATCCCAAATGAATTTAGAATTCTCACCTCAAGTTTCGCAGATAATACTGCAGGCTATATATAAAAACAAAAATCCAATCTAATTTGGGCTCTTAGCAATGATCTTTTAAATCTTCCCCATATAAATGATAACTGAGAAATTTCATTAAATATTTAAAAATTGAAGCATTATTTTTTCATAAAACTCTCAAAAATAAAAAAAAGGCCAACCCTTTACCTTAAGAATCAACAACTTAATTGGACTGAAAAAACTAAATACCAAGGAATTTATAATCAGCACCCAAACCAGAATTATGATTTTAATGACATTAAACAAAAACACAGAATCAGTATTATAAAGACTTTATCACATTATTGCAAGAAGTTCCTCTATGAACAGAAGAAAAATAATTCTTATGTTTACTTCCACATTACGTCATCGTCCATGCATTGTTTGAGTCTATGCTGCAAATTATGATACCAAAATTCTTCATGCCCAACATAATATGATAATCAGACAAATCACAAAAGTAAATTAGTACTTGAGGGATATGCACATTTAAAAATCAATCAAAGAATCGCAATATGACAAACAAATGAAATCGTACAACTTGTTTAATAACCTGGATACTCATTAAAATTTGTCCATTCAAGAGATTGAAACCTATGATCCTCACACAAATATTAAGAGACCTAGAAAGTTTAACTTTCTTAAAGTCAAAATTAATTAAGATACAAAATTCATACAAATATTATGTTAGATAAAGCAATCATTAGACCTGTGCTCCCTATGGATCTATGGACCTTTGAGCAAAAGGCTATTAGAAATATGTTTGAATGAGAATGGATTGTGGTGGCAACGACATACTTTTGGATTATGTTTAAAGAGGCAGATATACTTAAATTCATCAAGATAGGATGTATGATGTTTACGAGCCACAACTGCCGAATGGACCCCTCATCGTTGACGTTTAGGATATTGAAAAATTGAATGGAAAAAGGTTTTCGGGTAGGCCTTGCCCCTTGTCATGGGCTGTCGAGTCAATGGAAGAAGAAGAAGAAAAGTTCTTCTGTAAGTCTCTCCTTCCTTCCCACTTTATTTTACGTTCGGTTTGCAATTTGTATTTCATTTCACTACTTCTTTTTTGTTTAATATCTGGACAATGCCAATACCTTTATTCATAACATTTAGCCATTAACAAAGATGAAGCCACTGACGATGTTGATATGATCCAATGAAACATCAGTTATAGCTCAGATCAAGACTCTTCTCCGTCTTCAACATAATTAATATGTATCCCATAGTTGCTCTATAAAAACTAAAAAGATTTAAAAAAATCGTGGACGCCTTCTCAAGCTTCAAGATTTATTATAAAAGCTCTCCGAAACACATAAAGGCCCATTGACTCCCTGTTCTGCTTGAAACAAATGTCCCCATTCACTGCCATTCATTTTTCAATATTTCATCAGGTTTCCAAGGATTTTTCATTTTTAATCCCTCAAGTATTCATTGAATATCCAATTGTTCACTTTGTCCTGCCGAAAACAGGACCCCGATATCCAGTGAGCTCCAATAAACCATCAAACTGCTGTGTAAGAAATCGTGTTACTCAACTCAGTTATAAGGTTACTAAGCGTTCCTCAGCCAATTAAAAAACAACACGTGGAATAAGCGCAACGACAGGATGAGATAAAAAAAAAAAAAGAAAAAAAACAGAAGAACCTCAATCACAGGTTTGGTTTGGTTTGTCGTTCTATGGTCATTTTTGTTTGCACACTCTGGGCTAATTAGACCGGGACTTACACTTTAACGTGGTTCCTAAACACTAACAAAAATCCATGTCCCCGCCAGATTCGAGATTGAAGCCTATGGTAATAAAGTCCGGAGCGCTCGCTAATTGGCCATCAGGGCGTTCGCATTTACAGGAGATGAAGTCACTTCTGCGACATGTGATTTTAACTATTTCTAAGATTCGCCAAGGTTGTTTGGGAGAATGAGTAGACTTCCAAACTTCCAGAAAAAATGCTGACTCAAATGTAGTTCAAACTCAGATAGTGGCTCAAAGGTTACATGTATAGCTAGCGAGTTGGAAGCATTAAGTCATACGATAAACAAATGTGGGACTGTTTCTGCAGGTATTTATCTTCTTCTTCGCCTATCCCCAAAGTCCAGCGGGGCTAGATTTATGGCACGCATTATTGGGACGCAAACCCAACCCATACACAAAATAATATCTATTTAACAGTAAAATGAAAATGATTTTTAACCAATTTATCTTCGCGCTTCTTGCAAAAAATAAAAATGGTTAAACGAATAAATTTAATTTATTGCTGCATTTATTTGATTTAAAATGAATTGATGAATCTGTGATTTTTTTAATAGATGTTAAGTAATCCAATTGTGCTATTACTGGTAAGGCGTTCATAATTCATCAAGAATTTAAGGGACAGCTTTTTTTTTAATACGTACTTGACTCATTTTGCTTCTTTTTCGTTAATGTGAACGTAAAATGCCTGTGGTTAATGATTAGAACGGAAAACCTTCTTTTCCGCAAGCAGTTGTTTAACATAATCAGTTGGAAAATAATTCTAAAGAAAAAAAAATTTCTGTTTAAAATTGCATTTACAATAATTGCTTTATTCTTTAAAAATCTTAAATTAATTTTCAAAAATAAATCATAACCAATCAATTACGTTACATAATTTTTGTTATTGTTGTTGAAGCGTTCTTGGAAAGACATTTCAATTTCCCCGAATTTATTTTAGATATTCTTTTAGAATAACTAACACATGTCATAATTATGCTTTATTAATGTACATCTACTCTGGCGCTCGGTGCCACAGGCTTCGGGTTTGAATCCTGGCCGTGCCATGGATGTTTGTAGTGGTTCGGAATCCACTGTAATATCGTGGGTCCCGGTCTAATATATCTGCAGAGCTTTGCGCGTGGGGCTGACAACCTTAACCTGTAAAAAACAAAATCTCTTATTTCGGAATCTGCCAGTATGCAGACGGTCTTGACCCGCCATGTGGCTGTTGCGCCAATGAAGAAGAATAAATATCTTAATTATATCTGCATGAATTTTTAGTTAAACATGGAATATTCTTCATAAATATTAAAGTACCACATAAAAAATGCTATCATTCAAAAATCATTGAAGAATTTTGTAAATTTTCTTACCTGTATCCTACCTGTTAATGAAAAATTCAGAGTCAATATTCTTTGAATGTATTGGATATTTTTCGATTAGAAGAGATAGGCAAATGTAAGCAATTAGGTCATAGATTTAAGCCAAACATTGTGACACGTCACATTATGATAATATCGTTGATTAGCAGTATTCGCATTTGGCATAAACTAGCGCATTTAGGTTTTAGGCGATTTTTTCTGCTTTCAAGTTCAGTTGGAGGTACTAGTTTTGGCCAAATATCCAAAGGACTTGTTGCCAAATTTTTCGCTGCTTTCTAACCATGAAAAATTAAGTAGGAATAAAAATTACACACGGAAAAAAATGTGAGCGAATGGTATTTGAAGTATCATGGCAAGTATTATGTCAAAATGAACTCGTTTAATTATGGAAAAATGCAGAGAGTTGATATTCTTTTGAAAGTAACTGATATTTTTCATTACAGGAGCCATAGACAAATGAAAGTAATCATGTTATAGATTTAAGTAAAATATTGTGAATCCTTACATTATGATAATATCGCTAATTAACAATATTCGCATTTTGCATTTAGGCGAATCTTTTCTGCTTTCAAGTTTAGTTGGAGGTACTAGATTTGGCGAGTTATCCAGAAGATATCACTGCCTAGAGGCATATATTTCACTAGTTTATAATCATGAAAAATTAAGTACGAATAAAAATTGCAAAAGGAAAAAAAAATGTGAGATGGCATTTGAAGTGATATTGTTATATTGTATGTTATTGTTACTGTATTGCGGTATTCATTACAAGTATTAGGTCAAATGAATTTTAACAAAAGAAAAATGCATAGAGTCAATATTGTTTGAAAGTAATTGATATTTTCCATTAGTTGGTATGGTATTATTTTCCATTAGAATGGTATTGTTATTGTATTATGGTATTCATGACAAGTATTTGGCATAAAGAGCGCATTTAGGGTACTTCCTGAATATAATCAAGCCAGTGTATTTAGAGTTATGCTCAAGAGATCTTTTGCAAAAATGTCTGCACGGTAAAAACACAAAATGCAAACGAAAGCTTTAACGGTACTTTATGGCGAAGAGTGCCAAAAGAAGTTTTTGTTTGGCTGAAAACTGTTAAAATAGGAGCCTGTGATGCAGCAATTCAATTTAATGAGGGATATATGGGCTGCCTAAAGGTGTTTGAAAAGCTAAACATAGAAAATCCTGGATTTTTACATTAAAAGGCTACAAACATCTTGATAACATCAGAATTCAAGAATCTAAGCGGCTATCAACAACTTATGTAAAAAGCGTAGAAAAATTTTGAGAGCCCTCAGAAAAAAAAAAGACACTCTTATTTAATGACAAAGAGGGTGACACTTATAAAACAGGAGGATTCTAAGATATAAAATTGTATTTTAAAATTTATTTATATTTAAAAGTTGTTTTGTGCTATAACTCAAAATGTGTTTCTATGCTTTTGTTTCCACGTGAAACACCATAACTGAAATAATTTTGATCCAAATGTCACAAAAATTAGTATAAATATTTATCATAAGTGTTTACAGGGAATAGACCTTGGAAAAGATTCTAGCTACATAAATATTTATTATTTTAATTGTTAAACTTGAAAATGCATGCAAATTTTGGAAGAAATTTGTGTCGACAACATTTAAACCCATACAAAATAATAAATAATAAAGATATAAATTTACCAGAGGTCTATTCCCTGTAGAATGTTAGTACAAACACATACAAACTTAGAAATTTAAAAAATATTAATTTTATTTTGAGTTATCATGTTTTGTAACAGTATCAATTTTTGGTCATTTTTACCCTTATTTTAGCCTATAAAAAAAAAAAAAAAAAAATTATTAAATTTTTTTTTCTGTGATATACTAAGTTTTTAGCTGTATTCAATCCAAAATGTGTGCAAAGATAAAATATTTTAGTAATTTCAAAAAAATTTCTCCGAAGGTGTTCGTGTACCTTAATGTCGCATTTTGACCTGAAACCACTCGCCTCTAGAACGGCAGAAGTTTCAGTGTTTCCTAAGAAGACGCGCGGTGTGCAGGGGGAGGGACAGTCACCTTGCAACATATGGAAGCAGGCAATTTTGAACCGAAGCCTCCATCCTAACTTTCACCCAATATTACCCAAGGTAACATCTGGAAGAATCCTTCCCCTTCCTTTCTCGAGACCCCACTCGTGCCCATCCTCTATGAGTGACAACTTTCGTTTCATTCGTGATGATGTTGTTTAAGAGGTTTTAAACGAGTAATTCCAAATTTTATTTTCCTACCAATCCAGTTTCAAAAGTAGGAGAAAAAAAAAATCACCCTGGTGCCTTTTTGTAAATTTACCTCTTATTTTTAAGCAAAATTCTTAAACAAAAAGCTATAATAAAGAACTTGTGTTCTTTTGCGTACCTGGATGTCAAAGCATAGTCAGTAAAGAGAGGATGTAAATAATAAATTTTGAAGCTTGAGATTACTTATTAAAACAGGAAAACTGCAATCGGTGTGCGGGTTGGCTGTATGCATTGGATGAGGTGATTTATGACTGCAGCTGAAATCGATTGTTTTACGATAATTTATTGAGTGAATGAGGGTTGAGGACCTTAAATTTACTGCAATTTGTAAATTGTATGCAAATAAAAATTGTGTACATACTCTAGGTAGTATCATTCGGATGTTAGAGGACATTATACCAACTTCTTCACTGGAGCAATAGTCCCACGGCGGGCCAAGGCCGTCTGACTACTGGCAAATTTCCAAACTGAAAATGTTTTTCTTCTCAAGGGGTATGGTTTGTCAGCCCTACGCCCAACAGTCTTATTAGACAGGGCCTGGTGGCCGAGTAGCAAGCGCTCTGGCGTTCTCTCCCACAGGTTTCGAGTTCGAGTCGGGCGGTGCCGTGGATGTTTGTAGGGGTTCGTAATCCATTTTAAGCCGTAGGTCACGGAGTCCAATCAGACCTCTCACCCACGTCCTTCCCAAACTGTAAAGGGGCAACTCAGTTCTAGACACAGTGACGTGGTGTGGTGTGGTGTGGTGTGGTATAGTGTAGTAGTCCTATTAGACGGACCTACGGTTTTAAAGTGGATTCCAAACCACTACAAACACCCCATAGCACTGCAGGGACTCACACTCGAAACCTGCGGTGCCGAGCGCCAGTGCGCTAGCCGCTCGGCCATCAGGCGCTAATATATTAGCGCCTGAATTGTTAGTATATTATATTACTAATTGTTATAACAATTAGTAATATAATATACTAACAAATCATTACATGCACATAGTGTTGCTGATGTGATCTTGACAATGCGCGACCTGCTCGTGTACCACTAATTGCCTGCTAATGCCTGTCGAACTGAATTTTGTGTGTTTACCTGGAAAATAATGTTACACAACTTAAATTTAAAAACTTAATTTTACTTAATTACAACTTAAATTTTTAAATTTTAAATTTTATTTTCTCTTTGTGCTTTCAATACTCCCCTTCCAAATGGGAAGGGGGGAGGAGGGCTGTGTCGCCCCCTTCGGAAAGTGGTATCTCGGTCAATTATTCGAAAAGCTTTCTTACAAATCGGCCCGTCAACCCAGAGATGACAACGAGGTCGGACATTTCCCAGCAGCGGTCGGCCTTATCTTCTCGCCTGAATGAAGTATCGATCCCATTGATCTCGGGTTCCGACTAATGGCTTCAATGGGGAATTACATCACGGAGTCATCCCCTGCAAGATGTCTCGAGATTCCACGCAGCCCCTTTTGTCTGGGGGAGGGATTCTGGTGCGAGATATTAATTCCACGAGGCATTCTAGGATGGATGCGTCCCACCTGTAAATCGATGACTCTCAAGCTAGGGGTTGGTCTAGATCAGGCATGGGCAAACTTTTTCGGTAGCAGCGAGAAAAAAAAAGTTTGGTGGGCCAGATAAATTTTTCTAAAATTTTAAAAAGCAGTATACAAGTATTACAAATTTAAATATGTTAATGAGATGAATGAAATTGAGATTTCATTTTTAAAAGTTCCTTATGTTGAGGTGCGAAGTGAGATGGACCGATTCTAAGGAACGAGGCTAAATGCTCGTTTGTCAGTCTACTTCTGAAATAATTCTTTCTATGGTTCATAGTTGAAAACATTTGTTCACATATATGAGATGAAGGGGACATGAAATATTAAATTTGAAAAACATACTTTCGATAATGATTTGCAAATCAATTAATTCAACCTGCAAATCTGACCTCACTGCTTCACAATTTACGTTAAAAGGCATGGTAAAAATATCCACTTCTGTTTGAATGACACTGCAATCTTGAAATCTGCGGTCGAACTCAAAGTGCAGTTTTTCAAGCCATCTTCATAATTCTCAAGCTTCTCTTCATTTACTGAGGATATTGAATTTAACTATTTGAAAATTAAAAATTCTATCCGCGGACCGGATAAAACCTCCCGGCGGGCCGTAGTTTGCCCATCCCTGATTCAGTTTGTAGCTCTGCGGGCATTTTGTGCACACGAGGGCTAAACAGACCTACAGTTTACTGTGCATTCCGAACCACTTACAAAACATCCATGCCACCGCCAGAATCTCAAGCTAAGGAGTGCTACCCATAACTATAAGCCACGAATAAGTTGAAAGGGTGGGGTGACAAACCTCATACAGATTAAGAAATAAAACTGTTAATAAATTTAAAAAATAACTCAAAAATATGTTTTGATGTTTTAAAATCTTCGATAATGATCTGTCTTACCGATGTTTGCCTGAAATAGTCGTATCGATTCCTGGCCTCCACTTCGAAGTCGTTTGCAGAAATTTTTGAGCTCAAAAAGGGCATGACTTCGAGGCATTCAAGTTTTCGATTCCTTTCCAAACAATGAATCTATTCGAAATGGGTTTCGTAATATTCTATGCAGACTTCAAATCGTCAGTGCTGCGTCATTTTTTAAGTCTTAAAAAGTATGTTCCTGTCAGTTTTAAAATATCCAAAATTTTTTGCTCATCGCTACATTTCAGTGCTCATACTTATTAACTATAAATAATGAAACTGATATTTTAGAGTATACTATTCTGTATACTCCATAATACATGTTATTTATGAGGTAGAAAATAAGCAGAACTTAATATCAGAGCTATTATGACTAGATTGAAAAAAAAAAACCCAGTACAATACATTTATTAACAATAAAATACGTAGATGTAGATGCGAAATCGGAGCTTGATGGCCGAGTGCCTAGCAGTCTGGCTCCTGGTACCACATGGTTCGAGTCCCAGCGGTGCCATGGATGTTTGTAGTGGTTCGAATCCCCGTTAAATCGTAGGTCCCGGTCTAACAGGATCGTAGAGCGTTGTGGGGTAGTGTGACTCGCGTCCGCAGTCTATCTTCAAGCTACTCGTGCCCCTGGGTAGTGTTAAATGAGTAACAGCGGTGAAGCCCTTGCTTATGACATAAAGATTAACTGTCTCTTAACAACAGTAACAAAGTTTAAATAAATAAATACTGTCGACATCTTATTGTTGTTGAATGCGGCTGCAATCCAGCAGGCCACTCTGAATAACATTGAATGCGTTACAGATTCATTCATTCAGAAGCAATTGACTTCTATCAAAGCGCATCGCATGTGAATATTGTGAATATTAAAATCGCTCTATACAAATCAATATAGATCTCTATACAAATCAATATAAATCTCTATACAAATCAATATAAATCTCTATACAAATCAATATAAATTCTATACAAATCAATATAAATCTCTATACAAATCAATATAAAGTATATAAATCAATATATATATATATACTTCAAACAATAAACATGCCCGACAGTGATAAAAATGTTTCATTTTTATAAAGAAAACTATAAAGTTACTATTAAGTTATTCTATTAAAGTTACACGTGTAACACTAAATTGCATCACTTTCAAGGAGGACACATCTTAAATTCATAAAGAAAACCCTCCAAATATCCAAAAACATCCATCATCATATGTCTGGCATTAACGTTCTTTGACAATACGCTCTGGCCTTTGGTACCACAGGCTTCAGGTTCGAATTCTGGAGGTGGCATGGATGTTTTGGGAGTCGTTCGTAATCCACGTTAAACAATAGGTCCCGGTCTAATTAGCCTACAATGTGCACAACAGGACAGCAGAGCGACAAACCAAGGCAAACATTGACAATGCAGTCCATGTTGGACCAGGGCCGTCTGGCTACTAGCAGATTTCGAAACAGAAGAAGTTTCCTTTTACAAGGGCAGGGTTGTCAACCTGTTAGACCGTGACCTACGGTTTAAAGTGGACTTCGAACCATGACAAACGTTCATGGCACTGGTGGGACTCGATGCCGAAAACTGTGGCACTGTGGGCCAGAATGCTTGTCACTCCGCCATCAGCTCTTTGTTTTAACATATGCACAGTATTATTATTATAATTATTATTACTATTAATCATTTATTTAATTTTTTTATTTTTTTTATTTTTTTGACAAAGAGAAAAATACTATTAAGTTTTAAAAGTTGCTTTTCTTAACGTTATTCGAACGTGTTAGTTTAGGTTCATAAAAATTGCTCCGAGGATACACAGCAACAGCGAACATCTCAAAGTTGCGAGATAAGATAAAGATAAGATAAAATAAAAATAAAATATAAGTGGATACTTAAATATAAAGGTGTTTAGAATGGTTTTGAGTATTCTTTTTTGTAGAACAGATAAAGTAAAAAATTCTTCCGTGGTTTAAAAATTAAAATTCTTAAACTGACCCTCGGGTGGTTTTTTTTTTCCAATCACACCAATCGATTTCCATAAATTTGCTGTTCCATAAAAGAGCCGTGCTGTTTGGTGGGAAAATGTTCGCAGAACTTTCGCGAAAAGCGTGCGTGGAGCTGTGTAGTAAAAATCAATACGAGAGCAGCTGTGGCGCTCCGAGAGGAAGAAGAAGTTTCCATCTTCTTCAAGAACGGAACCAACGTTTTCTCTTATCAGTTTTCGAAGAGAGGTTATTGGATATTTTCAAACGAGGAAATCGATTTTTTTAAAAATTTTAACGTGGTAATGCGCTTTTGTGTGATGTTAAGATTTTAACGGGGAACGTGCTGTAGTTAATGTGCTGCTTTTTAATGTAGAATGTGTGGTCAACTATTTGCAGGAAAAATATCAACACATATTTCAGTCACATGATTGTTATGAAGGTTTTATCTTCTGAACACAGGATTGCAAACCCAATCTTGTTTGTAATAATTAATTCATTTTTATTTAAAACTGTGACAGTGCCAGAGATGTCCAAGAAATGATTGGTTTTTTTTTTTGGCAATGTTTTTTGCCAAAGTTTCTGCAACTTTATTCATCGATGGGCCATTTCTGTTAATTAAAGTCATTTATTTCATACGGTTCTTCTATCATTTTCGGCTTTTCTTCATTCTATGAACAGTAACTGCTTTCTCCAAGCGATTCACCACTCAAATGAGTATGCAATTTAAATATGCAAAATATGTTCCATGATCATTGAATTAGCTTATATATTATATATTGAGTTGTATATATATTACGTGTTGCAGAAGTTAGGGAAGGCGAATGCAACCAATCCTATACAGATAGATATGTTAGCAGGGTCCGAGGTCGAAGTTCAGAGGACGCGCGTAGTACGAGAGAAGTCATTGAGCCAGTGGATATGCTAAGTGGTGTGGTGCCAATTAAAATACTGGAAAAAGCTTTTATAAATATTCTTCAATAATATAGGCAACCACCAACATCTGGTCATTCAAGAGATTGAATACTATGTATCGCACTCTAATTTTAAAATACATAGGAATATTCTCTGTATTTTAGTTTGATTTGGTTAGGTTCGTCTCTCTACGGTCATTTTGTGCCCACTTTAGGCTAATTAGCCCGGGACCTACAATTTAACGCGGATTCCGAATCACTCATAAACATCCATACCGCCTCCAGGATTCGAACTTGAAGCCTGTGGGACCAAAGGCCAGAGCGCAAACCAATTGTTCTTCAGGCCGCGTTTTAAAAATATAGGGATATTCTATAGAATTCATTTTATATTCTATAAACTTCCAACTAAATACAATTTTTTTGAATTTTTATTACTTTTTCGTTATTCTACCTAACTCCATTTAACTTCTGGGCATTGTCAATGTTTTCAATCTTTTATGTTTGCCATCACTGAAGATGAGACCCCTGACGGGTCATTGATCTCCAATTATCTTCAACAGCACTCTATAACTGTAAACGAGCCTAAGGAAGTCGATTTTAAGAGGGCCAGTGTGTAGAACGAACGACCGTCTGTTTTAGTACACCCTTCATTCATTCATTCATTCATTCCTTTGTTTCCTTATTCCATCCATTATCCCCCAACTCTCTTCTTCACTCTCTCTGCAAATCTGTTCACAGAGATTTTTTCACACATTAAGAGGGCAAAGTACTGTGCTTTCTCCGTCTTTTTTTTTCCAACTCTAGAATCGAATAATATTTTTGCGGAAAACTGTTTATGGAACTCTCACGAAGGGTACAAAATCGATCTACATGAGGTGGTGTGCCAAGAGAGAGAGAGAGAGAGAGGGGTGAAAATGTTTCCACCCTCTTAAAAGCCCGCCAAAAACTTTTTCTTATCAGCTTTCAAAAACGGAAGCTCTCAGCGTCACTAGCACCAGCACCACCACTCCAGCGTCCATCCTGCCGTTAGATATATGGAGTTACAACACTCGAGAGGAAGATAAAACAAAAACGGAGTGTTGCTGAAAAAAGCACTTCTGCTTATTTTTTAAATTTTTTTATTTTATCAAACCCTTATTTCGCAACCGCTTGAGAACTTTAAAAAAAAAAAAATTTCCTAAAATTGTATTAAAGAACTTTTCTGGGTTAATAATAAATGGGTTCTTATTTTATCTTTGTGCTTCTCCTTTTTAAAAAAAAAAAAGAAAGAAGAAAAGAAAAAGAACAGAGGAGGAATCAAGTGATCCAATTAGAGATCAAATTTTCCTGGAGGTTTCTTCGATCTCCGGTGGTAGCAGACAGGTACCGTCTTCCCAGGTGGTTAGAGGAAAATGGATATTTTAACGTCGCCCCGTTTTCCTCTGGAGATTATTATTAGTTTGCTCTTTTCCTTTTGCTTTTTTTTCCTTTTCGGCCTTTATGTTTGGCAGGCTATTAATTTGGGTTTTATGCTCCTATCCAACTTGTGAAACTCGATTTATCAATTTTCCCAATAAAAAGTTGTGTTTTTGGGATGCTTGGGAAGTTTGCAAGGAAATATGCTGAAAGAGCAACATAATTTTCAGATTATAATTTTTATTCAATAATTCTAGACTGCATCACAGAATTTGTAATGAATGGGGTATTTTTGTCTTACCTTATTTTTTTTAATAAACAAAATGCTGAATATTTTAAAAATAAATGAAATATTGATTAACTTTTTTTTTTTTTTTTTCATTTTCATTTTTGACAAGATATATTTTAAACGAATAGGTTAAATGTGTGATTTCATTTTTTATTGGAATTATTGATATAATCAATTTGCATACGTTGAATTCATCTACAATCGAGACTGTCAGTGTCAAAATTACTTAGAAGGTAAAGAATTTAAGTTTGGTAGCATCCATTTTAACTGAAGTTATTAAAGTTATTCAATTTATTATTATTATTATTCAATTTAAATTGGCTTTTAGCTATTTTGTAAGCTGTTTTAACTATTCCATAGCATCCATTTTAACGTAGTATTTAACAATTCAATGGTATCCATAACTATTCCATAACATCCATTTCAATTTAGCGTTTAACTATTTATTGGTATCCATTTTAATTATTCCATAGCATCCATTCAACTTAGCTTTTAACTATTTCATACCGTCCATTTTAAAGTAGCTTTTAACTTTTCAACAGCATACATTCTGTAGTATTAATTTTATCACAGCTTTTTAAAATGCAAATTAACAGCTGACTAATGTTCCAGCAACAATTGGTTGTCCTTAGATTGAACAGGTGAAGAAGAAGAAAAAGGGATGATGGTGCATTTACTTGGTGATGGTAATGTACCCAAATTTCATTCCTGATTCCCAAACTCTCCTTCTGATTCCGAACTGAACTCTCAAGTGCGGAAACCAAACATGCTAATCACGTGACTGCCCCAGGTCTGGGTGTGCTGCTGGGGAAGCAGGAATTTAAATAAACTCACGCTGAGATTTCAGTTAAACATATGCCCTCCTCTGAGAGAGATCTTTTGGAATCCAGGTTGAATTGGGCAGCAATAGATGAATATGCTATACTATGACACATATATAATTCTATTCCCAAAAATATCGGTAGTGAAGGAATTCAAAAATATCTATCTATAAATTGTTATTGATTTCCGAGAAGGACCGATGACACCTAACACAGCAACAATGTTAAAACAATGTCCATTGCTATCTCGAACAGTTTTCTTAAGTATTTTTTTTTTTTTTGTTTAACATCTGTGGGCTTCGTGTTCTGCGGATGCAGGCAATGAACAATCCACACAAAATACGGAATTGATTTTCAAAAGGACTTTTTTAGAGTGACTGCCACTCATTTGCGTGTTGTGCGGGAGAAAAACCTGGAATGACTGTCGATTTAATACGCTTACGCACGCTTCAAGGGTGAAATTCAATCACCATCGAATCCCTCATTTCTGAGAACAATTACGGCAACGGAAGTTATCAGCGGATTCGAATCTCAGTTCTTCTGCATGCTAGCTGCGCATGATATCTTCCTTTCAGTCACTTTTAGTACTTCAACTATATCACAACCGCAAAAATATTAAATAATAACAAAATAATTAAGATTAAAAAATTATAAATAAATAAAAAACTGTAATCTTTTCCTGAATTTCAATTTATCATGTGCAAACATGCTTTGCTGGACGAATATTCATAACAATGTTCAATAATTCAAGAAATTTATGAAGCAATTAGTCAGAATACAACAAGAACGAGAATTCTGTACTTTAGGGTTCCACTTGTTTATTTGGCGATTTTTTCCCTTTGCGCTTTTCGCCAATTCCGCCCCTAAATAAACAAAATGTCCGTTGTGGTTACAAAGACTGGAGTTTTGGCAATTCCATTCGGCACGGAAAAGAATTGTGGCGAAATCGGAATCCTAAAATGCTGAGTCTTTAAATTCAATAGCGACGAAAATATAAAAAAAAAAAAAAGGAATAATTATAGAACTTTATGAAGATTAGGTTTGGTTTTATCGCTCTACGGTCATTTTGGGCATACTTTAGATTGATTAGATCGGCACCTACAGTTTAACGTGGATTCCGAACTATCCACCAACATCCCCGAACTATCCACATATCCCCGAATGTCCACAAACATCTATGCTACTTCCAGGATTCAAACCTGAAGCCTGTGACACCAAAGGCCAGAGCGCTAGCCAGTAGGCCATCTGGCCACAGAACTGTATGAAGAAGCAATTGTTCAAATATTTTTTTTCGTTCTAATGCAGGTGGCAAACACTTAGACAGCTTGGTCTTGGATGCCTTAAGGCAAGCGCTGCACAGACGTACTCACTTTTCAAGACCCAGGGGGCGCGTGTCACTTGAAGATAAGCCACGGATTTACAATGCCCCCGCAACGCTCTACGATCCTATTAGGACCGGGACCTACGGTTTAAAGTGGATTCCGAACCACTACAAACACACATGACACCACCGGGAACCCGAAACCTGTTGTACCGAGCGCCAGAGCGCTAGCCACTCGGCCATTCAGGCCCCAATTGTTCAAATATTAAACGAAGTACTATTCAATTCAGATAGAGAAAAAGCCAGCTAAATTAACTTTTGTAAACATAAACTGATCTTGGACACCCTTTTATCGATATTTCAACAATAATCTGTTTATATTTTGAAAGTCAGGTGATTCAAATGAACTATAGAGCACGTGACTTGATGTGGGCCGATCGTTATTATTTAGCAACGCATATTTCATGACAGTATTAAAACAAACTTAAATAAAATCACGTGAAAATCAGCGTTTATTTTTAAATAAGAGTCTTTGAAATGAAAGTTTCAACGTATTGCGAGGAGATGAATCTGTTTTAAATAATAATTTTTACTCTTTATAATCTTCGTCACGGTTTTAAATACTCTTTCTAGGTATGATATTTCTTTGTTTAAAAATATTAAAAAACCGCGTGCTGTTCTTAACATATAATCGGTTGTTTTTTCCCCTTCATTCCTTCATCTGAAGCGCCATTACTGCAAGACCCACCGGACGGTGGGCCTCCTTCTAATATTACAGTTTTTTCTCATTTCTTTATCTTTATCTTTTATTTTTTTATTTATTATATGTTTCTAGAAATAAAATGCGCATAAAATTTCAATGGGCATTAACCTAAAGCAACGCTTCTCCAACATCAAGATAAAAGTATGTGGTAGTTCCTCAGCCAAAGTACTTTGTTCAAACCACCCAGGACTCATTTTACTCTTTATTTCATAGCTTCCCGTTTTTGGAGACGCCGAAGTTCTCTAACCAGCGCAGCATGATGTCCACACATGAGAATAATAATAATAATCGCGTAACTCAATTTTCATAAGTTAATAATCATCTCTTTCTCATTTGTGAGTAATGTTTTCAGCTAGTTAAATTATCTGAACGTTATACTTCCCTATTTTATGCTAGAGACATACTATACTTATCCGATACTACACCCAGCTATGACTTATCCCATTCTATACCCAATTCGGATAGAGAAGTGACGGTTAAATTAACTTTTATAAAGATAAATTGATCCTTGAACACCGTTTTGAGGGTATTGAATATATATATATATTCTGTTTTATATTTAGAAAGCCAGACACTTCAAAATGAACAACAGAGCATATGACTTGATATGGGCCAATCATTATATTTAGCAGCGCATATTTTACGCTAGTTTTAAAACCGCACATGAATAAAATCTCGCGAAAATCAGAGTTTATTTTTTAAATAAAAGTTTCTGAAATGAAAGTTTCTCGTGTAGCGCGAGGAGATGAATCTGTTTTAAATAACTCTGATTATACTTTTACTTATTTTTTATTTTAGGGCTTCACTTTTTTGGAGACGCCATGGACCTCTAACCAGGACCACATCATGTTCACAAGTGATAGTAATAATAATAATCATGTAACTAAATTTTCATAAGCTAAGTCTCCGTTATTTATAGAGTAATATTTTCAGCTGGTAAATTATCTGGCCGTTATATTTCCCTATTTTATGCTAAAGACATACTATACTTATCCGATACGAACACTATGACACCGGTATCCATTCACTGACACAAAAGCCATTGTGACAAACCCTCTCTTCACTTCAGTGCAGGCATATACCCCCCTCCTTCCCCATTTCATCCGGATTTCCAGAGAGTCAGCACAATCGATCCAGGGCAAGACTCGAGCCATTACGGATGTACATATTTGGGGTTCTAGTGCGACGCCCGGGAAGAAGCGGCGAAATTTATTCACCTCATTATTGGAACAAGATTTCGGAGTTTGCTTTGGCAATAAGTCCGTTTCGTCTGCGCCTTTCATTCGACGCTTAATCCGGCCTCGGTTACAGCTAAACAATGGGAGGGTTAGATTGCCTTCGAATAAGATTTGTGGTAGATGAGTGCTAATTGTTCTTTGAAAAGTAAAGAAACGCAACAAAGAAGTTTGTCTTGTTGATCGATTTATTTATTAAAACCAATTGTTTGCAAACTATTTGCCGTCGCAAGGGAAAATTCTATAGGACCTCTCCTCCAACCCAAAGTCATCAATAAATATTATAGTAGATTTATCCATTATTTATTTACTTCACATTAGTTATATATAATTAACAGGTTTGGTTTGGTTTGATTTGATTTGTCACTCTATGGCCATTTTGTGCACACGTGGGCTAATTAGACCGGGACCTGCAGTTTAATAGTTGGATCAGCAGGACAGGACCTACAGTTGGATTCCGAAACACTCACAAATATCCGTGCGACCGCCAGGATTCAAACCTGAAGCCTGTGATACCTAGCCATTTGGCCATCAGGTCGCATAATTAGCAGGAGAGCCATAGTATGCAAAAAAAGCCATAAAGGGACAAACAAAACCTAAATAATTGTTACGTTATCTTCAACGTAGTCATTTTGGCTTTTGTTGTTTTCAATAAAAAATATTAATAAAAATCTGGCAATCTTGATGCCACCAATAGTAGCTGCTTAAGCTCTGCAAAACGTAATGTTTTTTTTTTTTTTTTTGTAGAAATACTAATTATATAAATGAAAAACAATTGAATTTATTAAATGTGAGAAGTTTTACTCAAAATAATATTCTAATTATTATCGAAAATCAGTTTGACACAGACAAATCTGATACAAAATCAATAAAATTAACTACATCATATGGAAAACTTCAGCAGGATGTTTTTCTAAATTTAAAATGTTCTTATATATATATATATTAAAATTTGAAAAATATGAGATCTAATGAACTAATGTTATATTATTATATCATGCTGAACTATATTATACCTCGTACTAAAGCTTTTTGGTATTTCTTTTTCTTCGTCTTTCTCTGGGATTGTATCGAAAATCACACATACGCGAAATCTTTTATAAAATACTGTGGGCATATATTTCATTTCTGTTTGGGAAATTAACTACACAATACAATATAAAATGGAAATAAAAAAATGCAAAGCCTGAACGTAGAGAAAATGGAATGCTCTATTATTTGATTCTCTGTTTGCAATCATTGTTTTCTTATATTAATACCTACAAATGCTTGTTTACAAATATGTGTGGATTCAAGGAGACATTTGCATTTTAATGTAACACGTCACTCAATAAGTCTCCGGTCTAGCTAAGAAAACACATTTATTTTTAGAAATTCGACTTTAGTCGTCAACATACTCTCCTTCAAGAGTGATACATTCATTCCGATGTCTTATTTGTACACGCACGATCAATTTAATTATATTATTCATTTTAATATTCATTTTTTTAATTATATTGCACTTATTTGTGTACGTGACAAACTTGAATAACTGTTACGTTATATACAATGTAGTCAGTTTGGCTTTTTTTTTTTTAATAAACATATTAATAAAACACATAGCAACGAACACATATGAGCTGAATTTTAATATTGAAAACGTTTTTGACAGTGAATACCTTAGAGATGAAAATAAATAAAGAAAAGAAAACCAAAAATTTTAAAAATGAATCATAAATTGAAATATTTCTCAGTTCTCAATATTTTTTTGTTCTAATGCAGCTGGCAATCACTTAGAAAGTTGTCTTCGATGCCTTAAGGCAAGCGCTGCATCGACGTTAATCACTTTAGCACTACTCAGAAGGTGCGCGTAGCTTGAAGATAAGCCACGGAGTAACACTACCTCCGCAACGCTCTACGATCCTGTTAGACCGGAACTTACAGTTTAAAGTGGGTTCAGAACCACAACAAATATCCATGGCACGCCGGACTCTCAGTTCTCAATATAAAATATTAAATTTTAACTTTTAATTAAACAAAAGCTGCATCATGTTCATTCATTTAATCTATCTAAAAATTCTTTTTTTTAAATGACATAATAAATAACAAAATTTAAAATAATATTTTTTTAAAAATATAATTTTTTGTAAATAATAAACAGATATCTTTTTAATAAAATATTATAAAAATATTTCAAAAGATTATTTTTCAATAAATAAAAAATTAATTTTTATCATTAAATAATTATTTCTTAAAATAAATAGATGAAATTTAATTAAAAAAAAAATACTAATAATTTCTCAGTTGGATTTTTAGAATGAAGGAAAATATAACAGTTTTTTCCGAATGAAAAAAATAAATAAATAAATAAATTTACATTATTTTCCTATAATAAATAACATATAAATAACTATAATAAATAACAAAAAATATAAAATAATCTTTCTAAAAGATATTTTTTTTTTTATTAAAAAGTTATATCTTTTAATAAAATATTTCAAAAAAATATTATTTAGTAGAGAAATAAAAAATTATTTATTTTAATTAAAATAACTATTTCTTAAAATAATTAATTAATTATTTAATTAAAAATACTAATAATTTTTAGTCGGATTTTTAGAACGAAGGAAAAACATAACATTTTTTTTCCAAATGAGAAAAAAATTAATTAATTAATTAACATTTTCAGTGAACATATAAAAATGAAGCAATAGTCAAGATTCGCAAGTGCATCTTTAACATTAATAATCCATTCTATTCAGAATTTTTGAAATTCATACGAATACGTTACAGTTAACAACAATGTAAATATATAATTATAAATTATTTACGAATCCTTTATCATATATATTTATATGTATTATCATGTATTATTAAGGAATTTATATTACGATGTAAATGTATAATTATAAATTCATTAACAATCCTATTAAAGAAAATTTTAAAACACACTGTTATTTATCAAGTATGTACATTTATAAAATATTTTTATTTGTAAGGCTTTCTATAAATGCCATTATTTGAAGCCTTCTAAAAATATTATTTTTCCTGAAAAAGCTAAAATGGGAACTATTTTTCCTACAGATGTGTTTTTAACAATAAAATTTATGCAAATATATTTTAAATATGCAAAAACCAAGATACAGCGGTCTTAACAAGATTGATAGAAAAATGATTCAAAGACTGAAAAATATTAAATATTCACGATTAGAAGTACATTTTCAAGTAAAGAGAATCATAATAATATTTGACAGGACGATATTTCCCAACGGAAAATATATTTTCGATAAATGCAGTTCCAAAATGGCATTCAGTTAGTCTTGCTCGAAGAAATATAAATCGAATTTTGCCATTTCGAACCACACAAAAACTTGGCGTCTCAACTTTTAAAAAGCAGCTTAATATTATAAAAAAAAAAAATACTTCTAAAATGCAGGAAAAGAATGTTTTCGCTCTTCTTTAAAAATAGCTTTATATAAAACATCTGTTGCCACAGAAAGGGCCTTTTCCGAATGCATGCTTCAGTAGTAAAACTTAAAATGACAGAAAAAATGGCGCTGGTAGATTAGCATACATTATTTCCATGTTTTCTTTAAATCCTATTACAACAAATACGTAGAATAAGTAGGATTTTCTAAAAGAATTCTTTTTAGCTAATGCTCGAATCAGAATGCATGTTGACTTCGAATATTCGTATAAAAGGAAAACAATTATTGGAATTGTTTATAAATATGAAATTCAAGTAACAGATAAAAAGTTTTCTTAGAATGGAAATATTTTAAGAATTTATATTCCTTTAAAATTAAAACGCTGCTAGAACTTAAAATTTGACGACATATTTTTGTAAGAAGTAAGAAAAATAAATAATACTTATCTTTAATGACAGATGCATATTTTAATTTTATAAACATTTTAATAAATATTTTTTATCATAAATAGTTTGGCTTTTTTTTTTTTGTATAAAATATATAACCCGATGTTTTAAAAAATAAGTAAATAAATGTTATAGGCTTTTGTAAGTTTCTTTAAAAATATTATATTATATTATAATTTTTATATTATATGATATTATTTAAGCAACAAAATAATATAATTCTAATATATTATTTATTTTAATATTCATTATTTTAATTCTATTGCACATAAATAATGCAGATAATAATAAAAATTGAAAAAGAATTGGATTTGTAAATGTTGAAGTTTTTAAATTAGAAGAAACATGCACACACACAAATGTTTTGCTTTATATAAAAAAATAGGTAATTTACTGTGATTATTAATAAATTGCAATTCTAACAATTTAGGATTAATAATTTTGAATTAAATAATCAAAACGAACTTTTTTTCCTGAAATAAAAAAACTTCAAAAAATCGTTAACCCTCTTTTTAAGATTGTTATCGATTTTTTTCTGTAAAATGCTGGTCCATAATTAATCTTCATTGAATAATTCGTTAAAAGTATAATAATTATGAACCAATAAGATATACAGTTGCTATCTATCCAATTATTTGTTCTGAAAAAATTGAATAAGAAAAGAACACAGAAATTAAATCATTATGAAAACTACAGCTGGCGCCTTAAATTCAAAAACTTTCCAATTAAGAATTTTTCAAAATATATTTATATTTACTTTTTATTTAAAATTATTTTTACTATAAAAAATTAATTTACAGTTATAATTGCATTCTTTGATTAAAAATAATAGTTGATTCTCTTTTACTAATGCAAAATTAATTAACTGCAAAAAAATTAAATCACGACCACACCAAATTTTTCAACTCAAATTATTGATTACGGTTTGCAAGGAATTTTTTTAGAAATTTATTTATTATTTCTTTTTTTAAACTAAACAAATCTTCGAATTTTGTTGGAAAAAACTTAATTTACAAACAATTCGTTTTTCACTCCAGAATATTAAGCCTCGGGCCGATTAAATAAACGTTCTACCCAACACACAAAAAAAACTTCTGAACTTTTTTTTTGATATCATTATTGGAAACCAAAGGAGACCAACTTACTCTAATAAAGAGAGAGAACACTTGCAGCTATGTTCGATATTAACAAGAAGAAAAGACAAAAAAAGGATCTGTAGTCAATCGATTACTCCTCTGTGTCATTAGGGGTAAATCAATTACTGGAGTCCTTTTTTACATTAATTTTTTTTTGTCCAGGGATTGATTTAGGATTTAGTGCTAGATTTCCTCCCCCAAGAAATACGAGTTTGTTTTGTGTGCGTGATTAATCTTTTATTCTTGACTCGTTGTAGCGGGCATAGCTAGAGAGTAGAACGACCCATGTTTGAATCCGCTGATGGCGTTCGCTAAAATCACTACTTTCGGAAACAATAAGACTTGATGACGATTGCAACAATGTGTTGAAGAGTCGCGCTTATTAGTCAGGCTTTCTGGTGGTAATTTTCTAGGGTTTCTCCATACGACACCTAAACACGAAGCAGTTATCTTTGAAGTCCATACCCTCCTACCCTCGTCCGTGGGTTGTTCGTGTTAGACATTTTTTTTCGTTCTAATGCAGCTGGCAAACACTTAGACAGTTGTTTTGGATGCCTTAAGGCAAGCGCTGCACCGACGTTACTCACTTAGCACTACCCCAGGAGGCGCGTGTAGCTTGAAGATAAACTACGGACGCGAATTAACACTACCCCTGCAATGCTGTACGAGCTATGAGACAGGGACCTACGGTTTAAAGGGGATTCCGAACCCCTTACAGACATCCATGGCACCATCGGGACTCGAACCCGAAACCTGTGTTACCGAGCGCCAGAGCGCTAGCTACTCGGCCATTCAGGCCCTTCGTGTTAGACATCATCGGAACTCATCCATGCTCATCGATAAACAACGAAAGCACATTTTTTTTGTTTGTTTTCCTGATGTAAGGTCGCCTTAATAACACACTAGATTTATGGAACAATGAATTCAAGGTAGTCAATTGTGCGACACACAAACTACTTAAATATTTAACTTTAAATTAAATACATGTATTACTATTAATAAAGCATTACAAATAAAATAGTTTATGTTCTAGGCAAATGCTTTGTTCTATTTGAGGAGCTTAGCCTGTAAGATAACGAAAGCTTGAATTCCCTGATGGTGCGCGTTGCTGTTACTTTTTTTTTAGAAACAAGGAGACTTGATGATAATTGTGACTGACAACACATCTCGCATGATTAGTTAGACCGGCCGGATCGATATTTCTGTATTTTCTGTCCTGCAATATGCAAGTGAAGGGCAGTTAGTCCTGAAAGTATTACCGAATGATAATATACAGTTTTTAACTGCCTGTCTTAGTTGGTGGAGTACGAGATGCCTTATATATAAAAAAAAAACCATGCAGATTTATGCAAAAAAAAAGTATGTTAAATCAAAATATTTCACAATTTTAACTTTTTAAATAAATATCTTAACAAATCCATGGGTTTCCTTTATGAGAAACACAACTTTTGCATGCATCAGGGCCAACAGAGAACCAGCGTAAACTATACACTAGCTCTGAGATAAATGCAGTAGCTAGCAATGCTATTCGAACGAAATTAAGAACTTCTGTCAATAATATATTCGTCTGAATGCACTACACTAGTATAGATCTTCTTTTTACTTCGTATCTGACTCCAGTAGCTAGGGCTATACAGTCCCTAGCAGTGAAGAAGGAGCCTCGTGTATACCTCAAATATCCCACCGACACATGGTAGGGGGAAGACAGTGCCTTCCAGAAGGACTTTTTAGATATAACTGTCTTTTAATTTGCGTGCCATATGACAGAAACCCCAAAACTCCCATCAGGCAGATTGATTATCGACGCGAGACAGTCTTACAATCAATGTAACAATCGACCCATCGAGTCTCCTTTTCTGTGCAACAATGTCGTCAGCGGATTCGAATCTAAGCCCTCCTGCAAAAGCCAGTTGACCATGAGTCTGAATAAAGATTATACAGAAATAGAACGGCTGGTACATATGGGTCAAAATGTTCATTAATGGAAAACACTCATAGTTTAACAGTGTGTTGATAAAAAAAGTGTTCAGGTATTACTAGAAGACAGAAACATTTTCCACAGGAAAATAAACCATATAATTCAGATAAATCTAAAGTAACATCAGATGTAGTAATAAATTGAAATGTTTTTAATTATTAAACGCTTGTAAACTATTTAAATGAGCTACTTTTAAATTTTATAAAAAAAACTAATAATAAGTCTTATTGGTTTTCAATAACATATGTATGCCTCAGAGCGCTTTTCGTTTGTTTTTTTTATTATTTTTAGTTGTTTTTTATTAACAAGTTTTAAACTAACAGTTAAAACCATAGAACAGTAACGTAAATCGAACATCGCTCTATGACGATCGAATGATTTTTTGTGCTCGATTGCCATCGAACACCAATTGAGAAATCATTTTACCTATTTCATTGTTAGTTTGAGCAAACCTAACTCACGTTACTTTTACTTTGTAGGTTAACATATGCAACGATAACTTGATGACTTTGGCAACAATCTTGAATCTTGGTCATTACTACCCTATGCTATTGGCGCGAAAGGAAAAAAGTCTACTCTCATACAACGATTTTCCATAGAAATGGTTCATTTTTTTTCTCAGCTGTCAATAAATGTAAATTTAATTTTTGTAAATATTTAGAATTTATATTCTATTAATAAATCCCCCCCCAAAAAAAAAAAAAAAAAATTATTACAAATAAAATATTCATTTATACGAACATTTTTTGTACTGTTTTATTTATTTCGAACAAAAGGATTGAGTTGTAAACATTTCTTTTATCTTTAGTAAGCATCTAATTCAATTAATGCATGAATTTTTTTTTTTTGAAAATTTTTCGGAATGTTCAAAATCGCATTATAACATGTCTTAATAAATTAGCGCAGGAAAAAGCAGCCAAGTGGCGAATCAGCGCCGACTCTAGTACTAAAAAATGAGAAATGTTTGCCCAAATTTCTGTTCCATTGACAAAACATTGAGGTCCATATAAAACATTGAGGGTTTTTTAATAAGAAAAAATGAAACAAGACAGTTATAACAATAATATCTAGGGACATGGCATGTCGGTTCATTTTACATTAAAAATTATCATCATTACATTTGCGTACACGTGCTTGTGCACATTATATTCTCTTTTTAAGCCTAATTTTTGAATACTTGAATTGTGAGCCCAAAAACGTATTCGTAAGTTGTCAAGATAAAAATAAGTCGAATAAAAACGCCAAATGATATTTTAGGATGGAAAAGGATCGGGAACAGATTAGAAAATCTTTGCAACATAAAGTTGGGATTTAAGTGCAATTAAATATCAGAATAGAAGTAACGCAGATACTCATTGAATCTCTATCACGGATCGCATGAAAGACACGCTTGAAAACTGTTACAAAAATTAATGTTAATTGTTAAAAATTATTTTATTAGTATACGTAAACATGAATAATATAATAGTGATTTAGTAAGATTTTAGTATTTGGTTCGTTTTTTGTAGTGATCGAGCGCGGAACTGATGGATTAAATGGTTTTGGTGATCCATTTTTGAATATTCATGTACAGCTTACAAATATATGTTGATAGCAATAAATTGACACGCTGCATTGCATTGATTAGCACAGCTGCACGGTTGTCGCAATTTCAAAATGAAGCATGTTTTTGGTAATGCAACAAAATATCTAATAACTTCTTGAGACACACCTTTGGCACAAGCTAATTGTCAATCAAGTTGAAATTTTGTATTAAAAGGGTGTTAATTGTAAGAAAAGCAATCATAATAAAAATAATATAGACACATACAAGGATAATTGAAAATAATTCTATTTATATTTCTAATTTATTGCGGTCTAAGAAAATATTTTTCTAATACTTAATTTATTAAAAAGCTGCAATTCAAACAAATTGGTTTTTCATTATGAATTTTTCATTACAGCATGAAAATTATTAATGTCTTTAAAAATGTACCTTTCATATTGATTTTTAAAAGGAAAAAAAGATGACATGGCTTAAAATGGGCCGCTAGTAAAAAGCACCGATGGATCACAAAATTTGAACCATCGATGCGGAAACTTCCTACCTAACTGCATTTGATTTGAAACACACATTCGCAAAGTTCATGACGAGAAGTATCAACTGGCCTTCTCAAAATCCAAATAGAAAATGTATTTCACATAGACTATTCGACGACCACTAGTGTAGAAAACTTGCAAGCGGCCAAGTCGGACGGATTCACACGGGGGAGGGATATAATTTCGGAGGGATTTTAAATTAATAAGAATATTATTAATTTTTACTAATAAGCCTCTTAGATGACTCAATATTACAATAAAAACTAGTTAAAAAAATTCCTCACTATTTATTATATTGTTTCTTTTTAAAGTAGCTTTTAGCCACGGCTATCTGACTAGCATCCCTAATAAATAATCTCCTTGGTCCATTTCTTCCATTAAATAAGATAGTTACCATTCTACGTGATCCATGGTTGGACAATACTGAGGAATATTTTTGTGCTTTTATGCATGCATATTTTCCCCCACAGCATATCAATTTTTCTTCTACGACAGTTTTTTTTAGTAAGACGCACATTAACTTACAGTCAAGTTAATTGCAGGTGACATGAATAGCACATAATGCACTTTAATGAATTCCTCAAACAATTAGTCTTGACATCCATTGTGATAATACCTTTTTTAAAAATACATCTGATCTCAGCACCAGTTGACATTTTCCTAATTTCTTCTCAGACAACCGGCGAACTGTCCTCGCCCACATTCTTTTATTTCCAACCTTCCCATTCATTTTGTTTCCGGTGATCAGAGAGGAGTAACATCGTGCCTTTTCGAAGCCACCGTGTCAAAATATACAGAAAAATGGTATCTCCCATATACGACGAAGTTGAGTGTGGTCCGACGAAAGTCGCGTTAGTTCGAGGTGCCACTTTGGAAATAAATATTATAATAAATTAAATAATATATTAGTTTTTTTAATGAGTTCCAAGTTAATAGAAATAGTTCAAAAGAAAAATATTTAACAAAATTGTAATTTTTAAAACAGTCAACCCTCTATAATATTTCATTTCTAAAATTTTCCGTCCAGTAAAAGAATACTACACACAATTTAAGATGAAAAATTTTAGAAAATAAACCATTTTCCATCTAAAATTTTCTATTTTTATAGGAATTATTTATATAGAAAAGGGTTGATAATAAAGGGAGAAAACAAAGAAGGGAAAATGATTTTCCGAAATCAAAACACACTAGAATAGATGAAGTTTATAATTCAAATTTTAAAAGAAATGTATTCATCAATAAGAAGGAATAAACGAAGAAATAAAAATATGAAAACGAAGGAAAAAAAAAAACATGAAATGAATTAAGATTTTCTTTTAATCATTTTGTACTCACAGAATAGATAAATGAATTGAACCACAAAATGATTTTTACAGTAACAATATTTTGATCTAAAAACCTAAATAATAGCTTAAGAAAAAGAAAAGTGAGAATTTCTTGAAGGAATGTTGTATAAAAGGGGCGTGATGGCCGAGTGACTAGCGCTCTGGCTTTCGATGCCATGTGTTTCCGTTCGAGTGCCGGCGGTGCCCTGGATGTTTGTAGTGGTGCGGAATCCCTTTAAACAGTAGGTCCCGGTCTGATAGGATTGTAGAGAGTCGGGAGTAGAGATGACGACCCTACCGCGTAAAAAGAAAATATCTCCTTGTCTCGTAATCTGCCAATAAGCAGACGGCATTGGCTCACTATGAGGATGTTGCGCTACTGATAATCATGATGATGTATAAAAGGCGTTTTGGCAAATGTATCTTCAGGTCCATAAACTCAAATGTCCCAATGAAACCAAAATAGGGTTAAATAAACCAATAAAAGTATTCAAAAGCTGATGTTATCAAATAGTTGAAAGGGGAAAAAATATTGAAAAACGCGACCGATTCGAGTTCGTGTCTCCACTGCAACAGGATTGATTAAGAGCTGAAAGATTTTATTCCATTTCATTCTCAAATTCTTGAAAGATAGAATCCAAAACTCTCTATTTTTGAAATGCATTATTCTTCGAATCAAAACAGGCAGTATATAAAAATAAATAAATAAATAATGTCTCCAGCTCAATCCTGTCACAATTTGAAAAAAACATCCACCGAACTCATTTTTCAAGAGAAACAGCTTTCAACTTCCCAAAGCACTTACCTCCTCCACAGCCATATAACACCCGCCAACACGATTTGAAAGTCAATCCAATATCTCAACACACGCCGAACGCTCTACTCTCTCTCTCTTTATATTAGTATTATTACCATCCTTCATATAGATATATATATATAGTGTCGGTGTCTTTCAACCTCCCTTTCCGAAAAGATGGAACAAACTGCCGAAAAGGTTCCAAAAGAATGAAATAATAGAAGAAAAAAAGAAGAGCGTTTTTTGTTCGTTATTCCATAAAACTGATATGACACCGTTTAAAAGGAATCATGACAAGCCCCAGGGAAATGAGACTGTCACCGTAACTGAGAAGGGGGTGGAGGGAGGAGAGGGGGCAGACAGAAATGATTTCCTTGCAAACGATACTGGCGTTGTCTTCCCGCCATTTTAGAAAAGAGAATTCGGAAGGACAAAGGAGGTTCTTTTGCGGGAGAAAAGGCCATTCCCTCCCTTTTGAAGTCGAGACACGTGAGTTATTAGGGCTCCCGCGTAAAGCGCGTTATATCGTCGACTTGAAAAAGATTTTCGGCGATACGTCTTGTGAGGGCAGTAATCGAATATTGAGGAATAAAATATTTTGGTTTAAAGCGATTTTTACGCCCATTGTAACGGAAGAATCATGATTCCTTATTTAATGAAATTGCATCTAAAAAGTTTAAAAGTTTTCATATTTTTTTCACGAGAATTTCTACAACAAATAACAGTAATCATTTTTACAAAAGTTAAATTTCAAAGAGATTGTTAAATCAAAAGTACGGCTTTCCACTATTTTTAATAAAAAAAAAGCATTTTATAAAAATAATACAAATGCAGGGTCCTGATGACCGAGTGACTAGCGCTTTGACGCTCGATGCCATAGGGTTCGGGCACGAGTCCCAGCGGTACTATGGATGTTTATGGGGGTTTCGAATCCACTATAAACAATAACTCCCGGTGTAATATGACTGTAGGGCGTAGGTCTACTACACCACATCATTGTGTCTAGAGCAGAGTTGCCCCTATTTAGTTTGGGAATGATGTGGGTGGTTTAGTTTGCCGTTCTACGATCATCTTTACACACTTTAGGCTAAATAGACAGGAACCTACAGTTTAACGTTATTCTAAACCACCAGCAAACATCCATGCCCTCCATGATTCGAACCTGAAGCCTTCGGTTCCAACGGCCAGAGAGTTGGAAGTCAGGCCGCGTGATTTGGGCCTGACTGGGCTCTGTGACGCTCTACACTCCTATGAGGCCGGGACCTACTGCTTAATGTGGATTCCGAACCCCTACAAACATTTATGGCACCGTCGGGACTCGAACCGGAAACCTGTGGCACTGAGCGCCAGAGCGCTAATCACTCGGCCATCAAGTCCCATAGATTATTGGAGAATTAGATTTATTGGAAATAGATTTGAATAATTATTTGCAAATAGATTTGTTATGGAAGTTTTAAATACCACATTTAAAAAAAAAAAAAAAAATGTTTTTTGTACTATCGTGATAGCTTTCATCAGAAATGAGCAGAAAATTTTTTTTTTTAATATTAATATTATACAGTTACAAAAAGGAAAAGAAAAATAATTTAAATAGATACGAGACTATTCATAATAATGAAGTTACGGTGACTGGTGCTTGGTTCGTAGCAATAGAATTTCGACAATTTATGTCGAAAAACTACAGAATATTTTATGTAACAGTTAACGACTAATGCGACAATGCATCCCGTTTTTAGGTAGCCTGTCCTGCTATCCCCAAGCACAACTATTTACAATAAGAAAAGTTATTTACAATAATAAAGAACTAAACTTATTATGTCCTTCACGGAAATTTATGTCAGAAAACTGCAGAATGTTTTCTTATAATCTTTAACGATTAATACGACAATACGCCACAATTTTTAGGTAGCCCAAGTCACAACTTCAGGAAGCCCAAATCCCCCTGTTTTCAGTAGTACAACAATTCATCATAACTATATATATATTTATGTATATACTACTGTGTCCAAAAAGTAAGACCATTTTTTTCAAAAACTCTTTATTTATTCTTCTAAATTTATTTCATCGCCTGCAAATTATCGAACACTCCACGGTGCCATAGATGTTCATTATGTCCCATTCAAAACTATGTTATAGATGTTCAACCTAACATGATGACATAGACATTTATTGTCCTACCCACCACTCTACTAGAGACGTAAAACATTTAATCCATTGCAGTGGAACGCTGTTATGAATACTGGAGCTCACCACAAAATGGTTTCTTTGAAACGCTGGGATTTTTAATGTACAATATTAATTTATTTATTGAATATATATATATATATTTTTTGTGTGATATAAATTTTGATGTGCAATATACCAGGAAACTTTGATATTGAGTGTTTTATGCATAAAATGCTTTGGTTTCTAGTTGAGTGGTTTTTAATCTCTTCCCTCTTGGTAAAATTGATAGAGATTATAAATTCAGAGTCCTAGTTCCTAGTTCAGAGTTATATCCTTTGCTGGATATCTGATCGAAGGGTGTTTTTCGCCAGAGAGAATGGGGATAAGTGTTCTTGGAAATGAAGACTTTATTATCGTCGTCCCTGTTGAGCCATTTTGTGCTGAATCTTCACGTTGATGGTCAAGATTTATTTATTGGTTGAGTGCAGCTTTGCTAAGATAGTGTTATGTGTGGGAGAGTGTGTTTGCGGCAGTGGAGATCCTTGTGCCAAGTCTAAATGAGATTTATTTATGTGACATGAAAAATCGACCAGCCGTCACCAACCACGGGCCTTGTTCAGAGGATGAACGAAGACAAACGATCGATTAACTGTGGTCAGCTCTATGGGACAGGAGAAATGATCCCCTTCCCCAAAACCAATGAGGGACAGGGGGCATTTACTAAATGATCATTAATTATTGAGAATCATTGAATTAAAAAGGCAAGAACAGAAGTCAATAGAGAAAAAAGTAGGAACGAGCTTTAATACAGTGGCGAGAATATCAAACTACCTGCAGGTGAAGAGAGCTATGCCAATGAAGCTGACGATCAAAGATTCAACGATCGCGCCGAAGAATTTGATGAAGAGAGGAGCAGGACGGAAACTTTCTTACGTTGGACAAACAGTTACCTCGAAATCAGCAAGAACGCATTCAACATTGAAAAGACCGATCCTCAACGAATTTGATCCCCTCTAGCTTCTCTATACGCGAGTCATTATTTTCAAAATTAAATTTTATTAGGTAGTCCCTCAATGCCTTATCACGCATAGTTAAAAATTATGGTTTAAACTTTGTGGCTTCTTCAAAGATATTCGGCGGCTAAGTGGGAAAAAAGATTCTTATGGATACGTTCAAGAAACTCTTCCTCGCGTCGTCAACCATTGCAAAATTCATTCCCAACGTACCCATTCCAACGCAACATTGCCATAACGCACTTGTTGAACGAATCAAAAGGCAGCTGAGGGAGGATAACCTTGACCTTTGAAAATCAGGGGTTTGGGTTGAGGGCAAACGACCCGACCTAGTGTTCAAGCAAATTAAGCAAGTTCAATTAAGCCTCTTTATTGTCAATGTGACCATCCCATTCGTGAACAAATTTTCGAGCTTTGACGACTCAAAAGACAAAAGAAGAGAACACTACCTATGTGTCAATCTTCAGAAAACTTTGTGTTCCGGACACAATCAGGTGGTCCAGGGACATTTAAATGGGGCAAATCACTGTCAATATAATATCGAAAACCCTTATTATGATATGTTCTCCCGTCAAAGATTTTACCCTGTACTTAAGTCTCTTCTCATTTGCTTATTTATTCAATGTTTACCTTATAATTGTGTAACTAACTTGTATATAGTATATAATCTATATTTTTGTATATATTTGTATTTTATGTTTTGTTTAAAATATGTGCTTCAGAACAGAGTCTCTATAGTAAAGAACATCTGCTTGACAGAAACCGTTCAGTCCTTATGGCTACACCGATTCTCACATCTTGTAAAAATTAATATTAATTATCTATCCTACTGTTTATAATTAATCAATTGAATGCAAAACGGACATCTAATGTGTTATAAAATTATTATGGCTTCGTTATGTAGTTGATCAGTCTTTTCCATTTTACACGCCGTATGCTATTATTTATGCTCTTGAGACAATATGTTTCTATTGTGGGTGGATGGCAAATATAACAACTTTCATACAACTTTTTCTTTATTTAATGCATTATACATGCATTAAATAATGAAAAACTGCATTTTAATTTAAATGACGCTATTCGCCTAAAATATAAATAAATCATGATTTTATTTTAAATAAATATTTTGAATAAATTAGTTAGTGAATTTGTTTTTACTTCTCCACTTCCAAACTTATCAAGCCTCTGGGATGCCCTTTGGAATCTGCTTCAATTAAAATTGTGGTGTTAGTGTCAACTAATTTATGGGTGCAAAGTAGAAGCTTTTTAGCCTTTTATACTATTTTTTATATTTTATTGCGATTTTGGGGTTATTTCAGTAATAAGGGTATTTGGTAAGGAATGATTCGTTTGATTTGTTTTTAAGTTATATTAGATATCAATACTATATTATATAAGTGATCATCATCATCAATAGCACGACAACCCAAAGTGGGCCAAGGTTTTCCTTTGAAGAGATTTCCATGCATTCCTCTGCGTGACAAGGGTCCTCCAATTCTTAACTTTTAGTACAGCAAAAATCCTTCTCAACTGCGTCTATTCATCACAACCTGGGTCGTCCTCTTGCCAAAAAGAGCCTAGGTTTTAAATTATTCATTCTAAATACATGAGCATTCCAGTTTAATCTATTGATCTAAATCAATTTTATAATATCTGATTCTTTATAAAATGTCTGCGTTGTACCGTCTTCTCAACAATCACTTTTACCTAACACCTCCAAGAATATCCCTTAAAATATTCCACTCAAATAGACCCACATGTACCTCAAGTTCTAGAGCCATAGACCAAAATAGGTCTCATAAGGGTTCTATATAAACAAAAATTTTAGTTTTTCTGCTGATGAGCTGAGGTTTTAAATAGATTTCTTAACCCAAAAGGCCTTGTTAGCAAAAAGACGATTCTATTTTTTATTTCTGGTAACATTACTTGTACAATTAATTTCTAAATATTATATAAGTCGCTAAAAATAAAAAAAAAAATACAAAATAGACGGTAGAACGGCATTCGGACAAACGTAATACATCTTATGTAAGTCGACCGAAAGCCCGCAAATTGCTCGTATTGTAAAAAAGACTGCAATCAAAGAATATTTGTAGCAGCGGAGGAATTAGAAATATTTGAATGGGTGAATTCAACCGCAATACATACTCGTGATTAAATAAAAAGATGCAATAGACGTATTGAGTGTAAAAGGATTTATTAACTGCAATCAAGACGGAGAGGTATTGACTGAGTGTTTACATTTTTATAACTAAAGTTACACGCCCAAAAGTAGCCGAATGGAAGATTGGGAATGTTTCAATCGAAACCGTTACGTGGAATTGTTCAAACACCCATCATTTGAATCATACGACTTTTGTACGATTATATTGAACATGTTTCATGCGTGGCTGCTGCTGCAGATAATTAATGCTCTCATAGAAAATATCTTTTATCGTATGAACAAATTATGGACACCTGAAAAATCATAGCGTATCAAAAGCGTAATCAAAGCGTATTAATTGCGAAAGTAAACTTGAAAAAATCCTCTCAAGAATTTCATTCTTATTTGAAATCAATACCAAATATAATTAGCATATTTGTTCTTGAGAAAACTGCAAGACCACACAAGTAATTTATTTTCACGTGTTCATTCCTGATCTTTTCGTTAATAAATAAAAACTTGCTGGAATATATGTACTTTTATTTGAATATAATTTTTATTGATTCTCTTTTTTTATTTCGATCGCGTTTCTGATTAGCAATGCTGTAATTTTATAATTTACGATATTTGTATTTGGCGATTAATTTAGTCTAACTAAATCGTTAGAATTATTAGATCGTCATAATTCAAGATTAAATCGATTTGATAAATGAAATAATATGGTAGTTTTATTATCATTTAATGTTAAGGATATTTATCAGCTTAATTTACTTAAATGTTTTTAACACGTCATATATATTAGACTACGACACGATGCTAAAACTGTCACAAATTTAGCAGGAACTTTTTCAGTCAGTTAAGTGTTCTAAAACTAATTATATGACATAAAATATGAAATGAAATAAATCCTTTTTTAAACGATTATTAATTCGCATAAGATCAAACATTTTAAAGTTTTTATTCCTATATTTTATTCGTTTAATGTTTATTTTTTAAATGACGAATATTTCTCCCCTTAAAATTCGAATAGAATTTTTAAAAGCACTAAATAAGATAAATCTACTATTTTTAAATGTCAATATAAAATGTATAAATTTTTACAAAAAATATTAATGGGCAGAATATTTGAAAAGAAATGACAGACAACATAAAATGTCTAACAAAATAAAGTTAAGTTTTACTCAAAATAATTATTTGATACGAATTCGATGTAAAAATGTAAAGATTTATATTTCTTTCCTTAATTGCCGAAATATTTGTTTGTTACAAGTTTTACGAATTGAGATTGCTCCTATCTTTGTATGGGCCTGATGGGTGAGTGACTAGCAGTCTGGCGCTAGGTGCAACACATTTTCAAGTTCGAATCCCGACTGTGCCATGGATGTTTGTAGTGGTTCTGTAAACCGTAGGTACCGGTCTAATATGACGTTCGGCTAACATTCCTACCCTGTAAAAATAAAACATCTGCCAGTAGGCAGACGGCCATGATCCAATATGGACTGTAGTGCCAGGGAGTTAGTCTTTGTATATACTATTTAGAGAATAGCATCAAGGAATGATTGAATTTTATCGATTATTATCAAGTTTCAATTCATTTTAAGCTCTAATTAAGAAACGCAAAATACTTGACGTATTTTAATAATTAGCCTTGGCTTATCCTTGGTCCAAGAAGCTCAGTTTGAGGCCAGTCTAACCACAACCGGTTTTCATGTTTACATGATGAGAGCAACAGATCATTAAATTTGGAAGTTTTTCCATTAGGTTCTAGGAGGAAACCTCAGGTGCCCAACGTTGATACACTTTAGTGGTGGTCTCTTTGTGAAGTGTTATCAAAATTCGCCACTCCGAAAGACTAACCCATAGCAATGCAAATGCTCACACACAGAAAAATAATAGCTTTAGTCCTTAAATTTGTAACTACATTTAGCAGTTTTTTTTCACCTGTACAGTTATTCATAAGTTTCTAAAGTATAAAAGATTTTCAATGACACCACGAATACATCTGGAATGGCAATTAATTATTTATAAATATTATCTCTTCTTCATTGGAGCAACAGCCCCACGGTGGGCCAAGGCCGTCTGCTAGTAGGGCAAATTTCGAGACAAGAGATGTTTTTCTTCTCACGGGGTAGGGTTTCCAGCCCAACAGTCATAGTAGAGCGGGACCTATAGTGTAATGGGGATTCCAAACCCTACAAACATCCATGATACTGCCAGGACTCGGACCCTGTGGCGCAGAACGCTAGCCACTCGACCATTAGGCCCTATAAATACTTTACCTTGATTAAAATTAAAAATATTATTTATTCATTAAAAAAATTATTAAATTATTATTAATTTATTAAATTTTATAAAATAATTTCATAGAATACTAAGAAGGTAGAAAAATTATCAACATAAAATACATATGATTGTTTTCAAAGTATGACATTTATTTTTTTTTTAAAACTGTGTCTTAAATACTAAAATTGTTAATTTAACTACATATTTCGGAAGAAATTGGTTTGCATTTCCATTTTACTTTTAAATTTCGTCTCAGAATAAGTTTATATCATTAAATTGTGAATGCTTATTTCCACAATGATATTTCCTAAAATATAAGAATTCAATATTCTAATGCTTCTAATTCAGTTTATCATAATCTAATTTCATTTCGAGTCGCTTAACATTAAATCAATAGCATTCAATTATTCGTTACGCAATCGCTCATAATAATTAGTTGCGAATATGTTTCGTTCGAGTTACAATGCATTCTGAATCGCATTTTTTTCCTTAAAAGCATTTCTGTTCAAAGCTCCAAATAAAAAGTTTTAAGGTATTTTCAATATAATTTTTTTAAATTATAACCCGTTAAAGACGTAATAATTAAGACTCAGTTTAAAAATTTTATTAATTAAATTAAAATAGATTTTAAAATAAAATTGAAAAGAAATTAACTTAAAATAAAATTGAAAAGAAATGAAACTTTATTTTTCCTTAAAATATTATTCGATTATTTCTTATGAAAATTAAAGTGTTCCACCTGCAACTCTCGTGGTTTGATCTCAAACTGGTGTGAGATTGATTTGTCGCTCTACGGTCATCTTGTGCACACAAGGGCTCAACAGACCGGGACTTGCAATTTAACGTGGATTTCGAACCCCTCACAAACACCCATGCCACAGCGAGGATTCGAACCTGGAGCACGAAGGGCCAGAGCGCTGGCCATTTGGCTCAAACTGGGGTAGCCAAATCTCTTATCACTTCTAAGATTTCGTAACTTTTCATCGATCTTCTCCATTTTACTGTTACATAATTAAAGTAGGAAAAAAAAAAAAGACATTTGTGTGATTTTTATTACAGAGTTTATTGCGCTTTCATTAAACCTTATAATCCAAAATTCTACATACACAGAAATTGATTAATAACTTTTTAACAAATGAGAGCACGCACTTTTATTGTAGGGGAAGACAGATGTCAGTTGTGCAGATGATATATCGCATAATCCGTCCCCTCCCTTCTTTTTAATTCTGCTAACGGTCGTATAAAAAATGTCGCCCTCCTGTAGTTGTCTTTAGAATAAAGGAGACGATCATTATTGCATAAAACTGTCTTACGCTATGGTGCGTATTGAATGCGGAGAGAAACGCATCAAACAAAGAAAGAATAGGTAACAGACAAATTGCTGAGAAGATTGTCCATTCAAGTTGGAAATTTGAACTGAACATACCAATGTAATGTGACGAAGTTTAAGTTTCACGAATACGTTGTGTAAGTTGGGCATTAACTTAAAAAAAAAAAAAAAAAAAAAACTGATAACCATAAGAGGTTGCCCTTCTGTGATGGGTGAAAAAAATGTGTTACCACGTTCATTTGTATCAATGGCACACGTTTTGAACGTTTACTTGCACATTTGCAGAACACGAATTGAACCAGACGCTACTATAATAACGAGTGTATAATACATAGTTATAATAGAGCGCGTCCCTGTATTCCAAAGGACCAAATAGTTGGGCAAAATGCCTCCATTTCTTTAGGTACTATAGCTGGTGCTGCATCGCCCCATGGCTCCTTTTGCATTTATTTAGAAAACTTAAACATGTTATGAAATGATTCTGAACATTTTGAGAAATTCTTCTTCTCCAGTCATACATTTACTTTACTAGATGCTTGGTAAACATAAGTAGATACAAGAAATGTTATTTTGCTTATAATTCTGATTATTTCTGTACGAAATAGAATAAAAAACACTACAAAAAGTTCCTATAAATGAATAGTTAGTTTTTAAATCATTTTATAAAACTTATTAATATAACATAAAGGCTAGTCACTTAGAAAAATTAAGTTCACATTTATTTAGATCTAAAAAAGTGAATAATTTCTTTTGGAAATCGCTATAGAATAGTAGACCTCTTTTCTCCCTTCGCGCCAATAGTCATGATTGTTGCCAAAAATCGCGTATGAAAAACTACAAAAGTAAAAATCACGTGAGAGGTAGGGTGGCCCCAAACTGACAACCCTGATGCTTGCAGCATTATATTACTACTCAATGGTATAATAATAGTCAGTTATTAAAAAGCTATTCATAAATTTTTCGATATATCTACTTTGGGGGCATATATAGTTGTAAATTTTATAATTATAGTTATAAAAGACTTTTATTTTAGACTTTTTATTTATATTGGTTTATTTTATAATTTTATTATACAATAAGTAGAAGCAATACGATTTTGGTTACGGGTTTCTTCTTGTATAGGATAGCAAGGATGAATAAGATGTAAAATGCAATTTAGATAACAGGGACAAAAAACTGTAATAAATTATTTTTCATTGAAGAATTTGGCCCTACGTAACTATTTTCGTAACTTGGCACCAACTTGGATGCTTCTCGCACCATTTTATAGATTTGCATTCCGGATGGCAGCAGTCCGAATTAATGTCCTGCATTTTTTCCATCGACCAACCACGTGAATTGTCAGGTCGATTTCTATGGGTTGGTATCGACCACTTTGGCGACCAACGATCTGGACCGCAGAGCCCGCCAATGCTTTTCAAATACCCCACCTTAACATGCATCCATTTTACTTAAATGTGATTATTGTAATGTAAATCACATGTGAAAACACAAAAAACTCACATGTAAATCACAGTTTATTTAAAATTGTGATTTACCTGAGATTTTTTTTTTTTTTTTTAAAGATTTTAAGGAAGGATTAAAAGGTAATTGAGAAAGCTTGATGAAATTGAGAAATTTAAGTTGGATGAAAAATTAAATATTTAAAAAAATTTTATTCCGTTAACTCCCAGAACTATTTTTACTGATTTTAAATTTTGCTCATCGTTCATAGAAAAAGCCTCCATTTTTTTTTTTTTTTTTTTAATTTTTACACTGTTAAATAACAATTACAAGTGCCCATTTTAAAACAAGTACTTGAAAATTTTTTTGCGGTTTATTTTTTTCAATTGAAGAAATGAAGTAAATTATTTGAAATAATTAATTATAAAAATTATTTGGCAATAATATGTAAATTATTTGACAAGAAGAAAAAAAAAAAAAGTTTAAAATGTCTTGTTCACAAATTCTTTACTTTCTAAATTAAGCGTAACGTTTCATATAAAAAAAAGGCATTTTCTATAATAATAGACAACTTGTTTACATTCTTGAATGAATTTTCTGCGAGAAAAAATGTATAAATTTACGATATTTTATCAATTTAAACTCTTTCCAACAGAAGACAGATTATATCTGTACTTTTACAGTAGCATTAGTCAAGTAAATAAGCCATTTAAATGTATTTATTAGTGAAATGTTTAAATTTCGTGAGTTTTCCCGATTATTCATGTTGAAGTATGTGTACGAACAAGAATAGGCCATTTGCTTTAAGACAGGGAGGGCCAACCCGTGATCCGCCTTGAACATTTTTTCGGCCCGTTCGATGTATCACACTATTACAAAATATATTCAGTTTATAATGGCCAAAACAGTGAAAACCAATATATCAAAAAAATATATATATATACATTATGCATCCATACTCAATATTAAAAATTATGAGCTTTATAAAAAATTAACTTTGATTTTAAAATAATATTCTCGCGAATATAGAACAGATATTGCCTGTTTTATTGATGGGTTCACAGTTATGAGCTCGCAAAATATTTAACTTAAATTTTACGAACTCACGATGCGCGCGCATCTTAGAACATCTAATATAGCAGGTTCTTTGTTTCATTTTAATTGACCTCAGTGGCCATCCCTAAATATGCACAATTGATTGTTGATACCAGAGCAAAACCAGACTCTTAGTTGAAGTTGTTAGTTCTTTGGGTTCAACTGACACCTGCGAATCGTTTTTTTTTTTTTTTTTTCTAAAATGTAATTGATCAAACATAACGAATGCTCACCTGCAGCACCCATTACGATATGCCAATACCCATATGGAGATCAATTTGAAAAAGGTAAACGAAAGAGTGGAGAAACACATATCGCGCTAATAAAATACATAATTTTTAATGATTTCATTTTTTTTTTATTTCGTTTACATTTACTAGTATATATATTTTTATATTTCACTTTTAGTGTTATATATTTTTTACAATGTGCATTTAGTATCATTATTATTATATTATCTAAGTATGCTTTTATGTAAGAATACTAGTAAACACAAAAATAACAACTCGTTATGTTTCCATTTTTCACTTCAAAAAATGTCTGTAGTGGGTCTAAATCTAATAGGGATATATATAATTTTAGATGCGGCCGCGGATTTAGGATGCCTTTCCAAAGTGGCCTGCAAGATCATTTGGGTTGGCCACACCTGATGAGATGAATAAGAATATGCCATTTGCTTTTAACAAAGAAATGATTGTTCTTTATTTTTACAATACTAATGGAGAATCCATCCAACTAGCAGTAACACTCGCAGGCAAAAGCATTGGTGGTGGAGAAAAGCTGGAATCTGTTGGCACTGATAATCGCCAACTAATAAATAAATGCTGCTTTCAGACAGCGAAAGACTCTATGGCGATCATGATAATGCATATAAGCGTTTCTCATCCGATATTCGGATTTTGTACGAAATCTTATTTTATAAGAAACGCGAAGAGGCGGTAGTTCCAGAATGTCTCCATAGATGCCAATAATACCCAAGGAATATGCATGGCTGTGCAAGATGGGGTATGTAGCACGCTCGATATAAAAAAGAAAGAAAAACGAATTTTTTACATCTCAAGGTACTATCTGTTGGAAAACAAATTACCTAGATAGGAGAGTTATCGGGCATTTAACGTTATCAAGAGCCAAAAATCAGATCGTCCAAAAATGTCTAATCTTTTTACCGCACAATAATTTTGATGCGAAGATTCGACAGTTGAAAGTAGTGAGCAAATAGTATTAAACAAAATTTGACATTAAAAAAACACAAAAAGGGCTTCATCAAGATCAAATTGGAATTCGGAGAGAGAAAATAGTTCAAAGTCCAGCACTGCGGGATCAGCAGGTTGAGAGGGTCTTTTTAAAAAACTAGCTAGCCCAGGGATGGGCAATCTTTTTCGGTCGCGGGCGAAAAATCGAAAAAAAAAAAAAAAAAAAGTTTGGCGGGCCAAGATAAATTTTTCTAAAATGTTAAAAACAATATAAAAGTATTACAATTTAAATCTGTTAATGGGATGAATGAAATTACGATTTCATTTTTAACCCTTTGCCCTCGTGGGCTCGGAGCGGAGCCATTTAAAATTTGTCTTCAAGCTCGAGGGCTCCCCTACGGAGACAATGCAAATAACAATATAAATAATGCGCTTCTTTTAATGCGTATATCAAACTTACATGTGAATAGGATCTTTTCACTAAAATCGCTTCGAGTTGCTGGAAATACGAATGAAAAAATATTCGAGTGCAAAGAGTTAAAAGTCCTTTATATTGAGGTTCGAAGTGAGATACGCTGATTCTAAGGAACGAGGCTAAATGCTCTTCTGTCAGTCTACTTTTGAAATAATTCTTTCTATGGTTCATAATTGAAAACACTTGTTCACATATCTAAGATGAAGCAAACACAGCTCTGATTTTCTGGCCGTGAGATATTAAATTTGGAAGTTTACTTTCGGTAATGATTTGTAAAACCCTACTCTTGGCATATTTAGAAACAACTGCTTGAGATCATTAATAGATTGCAACTCAATTAATTCAACCTGCAAATCTGACCACACTGCTTCACAATTTACGTTTAAAAGCATGGTAAAAATATCCAATTCTGTTTGAATGGCACTGAAACCTTGAAATCTGCGTTCGAACTGAAAAATGCAGTTTTTTCAAACCTTCTTCATAATTCTTAAGCTTCTCTTTATTTACTGAGGGTATTGAATTTAACCTCTGGAAATGAGACAAGTCGTTCTTAGCTAGCTGTCCAGCAAATGGATTAAGTTTTAGTTTAAAAACTTTGAGATGGGCCCAGATAGTCGATAAATTGATTTTTCTCTTGCATTCTGACATTCAAGTTACGCATATGATAAATAAGATATGTGAAAAATGCATTTTTTTTTAGAGAAAGTAAAAAAAAAAATATATATTTAATCAAAGTAGAAAAGGAGATGGATTTATAATATACAAATATATATTTCTTTTTTAATTTGTTTCGTAGAGGCAAATTAAAATTCTATCCGCGGGCCGGATAGAACCTTTCGGACGGCCGGAGTTGGCCCGCGGGCCGTAGTTTACCCATCCCTGAGCTAACCAATGTAAGTCACCTTTCTCAGTAAATAGAAAGAGAGATTGTAGCTATGTGGGTTCAGTGAGATAGGGGCATTTTATCAAATAATGGGAAAGTAGTTTTCTGTTCGAATTAGTGAGTGAATGGGACAGTTTCCTTTTTGCTTTTTGGTTTATTTTACCAACTGTATTGCCCTAAAATGCTTTTCAAGGAAATGCAAGACGAGTCAATTTTACTCTACATTCATTCTCCTGTCACGTTGTATTTTCCAGTTTGACAAAATATAGGGGAAATAAATCTTCTGAAAACGCCGGGTAAACAGTAGTAGTCCGATAAAATGTAGTTTTCTATTAAAAAAACAAATAGGATTTACGTCGACTATGACACATCCTCTTTGCAAAGCATATTTTCACCTTTAATTTCTTAAAATCTGATGTTAAGAAAAAGAATGAAAGGATAAATAAAAAAAAAAAAAAAGATAAATATTTTATTTCTATCCAACCCCTTCCACCTCCCCCCCCAATGAAAAAAAAAAAAAAAAAAAAGGAAATCTATAAAAATAAATCCGCAAAGCCTTTGGCCAGCGTTAACCGCTGCGTTAGCAAACACGGGCGGCTTCAACAACCCAACTTTTCTGGGCTGCGAGAAAGAGAAAAAACCAGTTAACAATAAACCTACATCTATCGGGTAACCCCCATGCATTCTTTACCCTAAAACTCGTTATCGCGCTCAAAACAACAGCCGACCCAAAAAAAAGAAAAAGATATTTTCTCCTCCTAAAAAAAGAAAGAAAGAAAAAAAAAAAAAAAAAAAAAGATCTATCCTTTAGCGAACGGAACGACCAAGCTATTTATATCTACAGTCGTCGACACCCCTCCCCATCTTCCACGCTCTCCCCCCACCCTCCATCCCTGAGATCAATACTTCCAAACAGAAGGTAAACAAGGCGGCTCGATTTCTAAAGGCCACTTTCAAAGTACTGAGCCCCCATTTGTCACGAAATGGTTAATCAAAACAAATGGAGATGGAGTGGCGATTTTGAAGATTTAGTCAGCCCTCTGAGGGCGTCTTCTTGACTCCTGGGATTTCGCAGATTTCCGATTTGCAAACATGTGGTTGCCTATTTGGGATGTATATATTTTTTAAATACAGTGGTATATATACTCGTTATACGTCCTTAAATCAGATCCTTGATTTGTACTAAACAGGACACATATTAAATCAATTTTTACCCAATAGAAATAAAGGAAAAAGGATTCATTCCTTCCCGAGTAAAAATCTTATTGGCATATTATAGATGGATGAAATGATATAACCACTGCTTAATGCTAAAAATACATTAAAGAAATAGCAGTTACATGAAATTCGTGCATAAATGAAAATTTAAGGATTTTCCCTTTTCTCTCTTCCCCCCCTCTACTTGGACCTTATGGAGGATCACCAGATTGGATGTTCACAAAAAAGACAATTCAAAGAATTTTACTTCTGCCTTCTTTTTCAGGGTGATGTGACATTGTTCTGTCACAGACAATGCCTTCTTTTACACTTTTCTTTGTTGGGATGGAACTCGTCTGCAAAGTTTTTCAAAAGAGTTAGTTCATCTGCTAAAGAGTTTGACGCACGCGAGTCCTATAAAGATATTTTGCATCGAAACAGGACATATATCAAGTAGGACTTATTCGAAATAGGACATCTACCAAACTACCACTGTATTTACCATTTCCATCATTATGTAGAGATACGGGAATTATTGGTTTGTCTCATTTACCTGATATCAAACTGTACTGTTCCAATTCTAAGACCGATCTGTGATATATTACGATGTTGCAAACCTGATTATCGTACAATGGCACAACAGAAATGGCCGAGCCTTATTTAGTTCGTACCTTTAATTTTGACGCATTTTCACAGTGCGATAGAGACAATCGTTATCATGATGCTACATGTAACTGTTACAGATAAGGATTTTCAAAAATAGTTATCAACCAGTTTAGTTAACCAATTTTGACATTCTGGCAATGAAGAAACTTTTGACAAATCATTTGGAGCCTAACTTTGTGTGTGCCGTAGAACGAGCTTGTGCGTAGCTAAGTATTGTACGTGTTCTTCTAATAAATCGATTGTCGATGGCTACATGTCACAGAAATTTCCAAAATTCGGCCTTTTGTCCAGAATGTTTGTGGCATGCTCTGATCATATGATATTCCTATTACGTCTTACTTTTAGTTTTGTTGGGATGGTACTTCTGTGCGAAACTTTTGACATCCGTCCTTTTGGCAAGCACGCAAGTCGTAATCCAAATAGAAGTTGTATACCAAACAAATCTTTCGCGTCCAAACATAGATTCCAAAGCGGACATATAGCAATATAATACTTGTTTTAATTCTGATGCCAACTCGTGGTGCAATTGGCAATGCGTGTTTACAGCGTAGAGAAGGGCACTGGTTCGTATCCACCGGCAACTTTTTTTTTGCAGTCGCAGGTTTCAAAAAAGGGTAAACTTAATGGGATAGTCAATGTTAATGTTCGTTAATAATCTTCGTAATCTTCGTTAATGTTTTATATATATATATATATATATATAAAAACTTCTTGTATTAGAGGTCAAAAAAATGTACACACCCTTCGAACCTTCACCATTTTGAAACTACCTATTATTTTACCTGAAATACAGAAGTAGAAAATCAGATCTCTGGTATTAAAAAAACATTAACGATACCTTTATTTTATAGCTATTATAGATGTTCTTGTTCTACACAATAAATTAAGAATCCTGATTGGAAAAAAGGAAAGAGTAGCGAATGTATAAAAGGTTTGCCATTATGCATCTTAGTTTCCGGACGTTCATCCCTGCTGTCAGCAACAGCGCCTGAAAAACAGCGAGTATAAGAAATCTGACATCTGAAAGACAGGGACTTCAAACCATGCATATGAACCTAATCATCCAAATTCAAACCAATATATTTTGCGTGCTAATTTGCAGGGTCGGCATTATGACAGAATCATAATCATAACAAGAAACTTTCGGTTCAGAATGCTTCGTACAAAGAGATTTTGCATTTAGCAAAATAATGAAACAAATGTTAAACTTTTTTGCAATGATTAAAAATGCCATAAATATTACCTCACACATAGAATTGGGCTTAAGTATTTCAAGTTGTAGTGATTCAGCCAATCAGGCCATATTTTAAAATAAATGAAAATATTTTATTTAGATAATAAGCACAGAATGTGTTTTACAGATACAATAACTTTCTAAAAATATTGGAAAAAATAGCTGGGTGCAATTCTCAGCAGTTCAATGGCATGATTTTTTTTAATGTCGCGCTTACATGATGATGCAGATAAAATGTCTTGCGAGAAAAAATGAATATATATTAAGAAAAAAAAATTATTTATTCAAGAAAACAGTACTGGTAATGATCACTGTTAAAATTTTTTAAATAATTAGTTGTTAAATAAAATTAATTTTAATATAAAGAATAGTGAAAGATTTTCAATACATTTAAAACTTTTATCGAAAAGTAGGATGAATCAATATTAAATGTCCGTATTTCTGAAATTGTTTCTTCTTTTGCCTGTTTCTGTTTTTTATATCGACTACTTATACAAATTTTCTTTTTCTTGAGTTGTTCAACCTTGTATGTTGGCAAAGTAACCTCGTTGAAAAACTTATTAAACTTAAAAAAACTTAACAAGTTAAAAATCTTGTATTTTAAAACCAATACATTTTTTTTTTTTTTTTCAAATTCGTTTTGTGATATCGATTCTTTAAAATTTTTTTCCAGTTTGGATTTAAATCATTTGTTTGTTTCATATTAAATTCTTTTTACTTACTGACTTTAATTCATAATTTTAATTTTCAATGATTAAAATTTTAAAAAGCCATTAGCATATCTTTGTTGTTCTGATTTTGTAGATTAGTTAAAACGTATATGGCAATAATTTTAGAAAATAAATTCAAAAAAATTTAATTAAATTATCCATCTAATTTTTTTCTTTTTTTAAGCCTCAAAAATAATTTCGAAAGAATAATTATTACATTTCTTTTTGTTGTTTTATCTAGTATATAGCTACCACTTATAGAAATAAGGGTTTTGCAGTTATGTGATCTCCTTACAAAACAATTATAATATTAATAAATAAAAAATGTATATAATAATTAATATATGCAACGTTTACATTAACGAGATTCCAGTTAACTCATTTGAGAACCTCTTTGTTCGACTATCCTTGCGGCTGCGAAATATTTGCATCTTTAGAGTTGTTCGCTAATCACTCCTTCGCCATTACCAAGCGTGTGTTAATATGAGTAGTCGAAATTCTGAATGTTTATTGTGTTGCTGTTGTTTCTTACTCCACTGGGTAGGCACATCGTAGACACACCGAATGGACTCATGGTTGAAGGTCTGTTGTGATGGAACATCCGTAGGTAGAAATCTGACTTGGCTCTGTAACAGTCTACAGCCCTATGAGACCAGGACCTACGGCTTAAGTTGTATTTCGAATCACTACAAACATCCATGGCACCGCCGTAACTCGAACCCGAAACCTGTGGCACCGAGCGCCAACCACTCGGCCATTCAGGACCATTTATTTCACACATTAGTAACCCAGTATTGTTTGGCAATAATAATTTTATTAGAATTTAACAAAACAATGTTTTTCTTGTACAACAAATAAACAATGTTTTTCTTGTGTCTCATTTTCTGTGTTCGTGCCTCAAAGCGTCACTTCCGACCCTACATTCCTATACAAAAAAATAGCTTATTTTAGTAAACTGCACCATCCCTGAAAGTTTGTCCCACAACCGTTGAATCATCTTGTATATCCAATATTACTATTATTTTTTGTTCTAATGCAGCTGGTAAACACTTAGACAATTGTCTTGGATGCCTTAAGGCAAGCGCTGCACCGACGTTACTCACTTAGCACTAAACAGGATGTACGTGTAGCTTGAAAGTACTATAAGCTACGGACGCTGAGTAACACTACCTCCGCAATGCTCTACGTCATGAGACCGGTTCCTACGGTTTAAAGTGGATTCGAACCACTGCAAACATCCATGACACGGCTGGGACTCAAACCCGAAACCTTTGGTACGAGTGCCAGAGCGCCTAGCCACTCGGCCATATTATTCAAAATTATAAACTTTAATAATAATAATAATAAATGATAATAAACTATTTTGGAAATGTGGATCTATGAACATTTCAAAACACTATTTTGTACTGCAACTGCAAATGATCGAGTTGAACAAATTTGAACAGCCCCCATCCCACACATCCATTCGGCGTCGTTAGGTTAAATTCAGCCACTTCATTTTCACCCGTTAATTCGTAACTCTGTGAGCGTATCTCGCAATTGCTGCGTAAAATGCCCAAAGCACAGGTCAGACTACTCAGGTTAACGAGATTCGTGAGATTTAATACACTAATGCGCATTAGGGCGATATTCATTAATAAACGACCTACGCTGACAGAATAGGGTTCCTCGACGCACAAAAGACATTGGATTCACTGGCCTTAAGGGGAAAGGAAAGGGAAATAATTTCCAAAGGAGGAAAAAAAAACCATTTGCTATATTTTGTCGATATGGTTTTGTCAAAAATAAACACATAAAACCAAAAACAAATAAATCACAATAATAGCATTGAATCGCCTCTGGCGATAAACGGATTTACTCGTAAAATTTAGAATTTACTGTAAAAACGAAACGCATAACAGCAATCTTAAATAAACTAAGAAAGAAAAAGTATCGACAAATCATATTGAGGTAATAAATAATACTTATCAGTTATCGTTTAAAACTGGGAAAAGTAAACAGAATAAATCGAAAACTATAGAATTCCGAAAAATTTTATAAAAAAGCAAGAGAAAAAATTTATTAAAAAAAGCACGTGAAAGAAATTTAAAAAAAAATATATATTATTAATTTTTTCTTATCCCACTTAGTAGACAGCTACATCGAGACCAACTTTGACCATTATAAAATATTGTAACAGGGTGATAAATCTCAAGGGCCGAAAAAACATTCAAGGCGGGCCGCGGATTGGCCACCCCTGATCTAGACCAAGTCCAAGAACCCGTGTGTTCTCATGAAAGGAGGGAAGGGAGACGCAGCTTCTGTTGTGATGGAGAAACCGTAGGGAGAAGTTTGACTTGGTTCCGTAACGCTGAAGAAGGAGGGCAGTGCCTACCGGGAAGATTTTTAGGGAGAACTACTCCGCATTTGAGTATCGTATGGGAAAAATTCGGAAAATTCCACACCAAGCAGTCCGGCTCACCAGGCAAGATGATGAACATCCCAAAGCCATCGAGTTTCAAAGCTTTTTGAAACATCACAAACACAACAAAGCAGCCAGTGGATTGAACCTCCGCCCAAATGCTCGCCAATGGTGCGCGCTGTCACTGAGACACCAGTTGGGCGAAAATAAATTATAAAAATTCAAAATGATGATAATATCAAATGACTTTATAAAAAAGCACCTAAAAGAAATTTAAAATAAACTAATAAACCAATAAGAAACGTTGAAAGTAGCCCAGGATAACGCTGACAAACCTACCTCAGAACAATACCCAGATATATTATATGGGTAAAATAATATGAAGTTACAATAAAAAAAAGTTATATTAAAAAAAAACGCAGTTAAAAATTATGCTATAAAAACCCATAATATAAAGTAATATTTAAAAAACGCAGCTTTGAAATCGACTCTTACATTTCTTAATAAAGAAATTTGTAAACTTGTTTTAACTTTTAAATCAATATCATTAAAATCTTTAAAAATCAATAAATATAAAGGAAATGTCTATGTAAAAGTGAATAAAATATTCCTCAACACAGAAAGATTAAGATTCAATTCTGTTAAAAACATTATCTTGTTTTTCACGAATTGGTTTAAAAATATATTTCGGAGGAAAAACTCAGTTTTAAGCTATTGCTATAATATTAATAGTAAATAATTATAAATTATGATAACTTTTTTGTTTGTTCTAATGCAGCTGGCAAACACGTAGACAGCTTGTAACCTTAACTTGGATGCCTTAAGGCAAGCGCTGCACAGACGTTACTCACTTCGCGTTACCCAGAGGACACGTGTAACTTGAAGATAAGCCACGGACGCTGAGTCACAATACCCCCGCAACGCTCTGTTAGACCGGGACCTACGGTTTAAAGTGGATTCCGAAACTCTACAAGCATCCATGGCACCGCCGGGACTCGAACCCGAAACCTGTGGTACCGAACGCCAGAGCGCTAGCCACTCGACCATTCAGGCCCCAATTATGATAACTATAATAATTAAAAAATTTACTATTACTATTAACTATAAATAATATTCTTCTTCTTCGTACATTCAATTTGCGGTGGCATCAAAACCAACGTAGGTTCACTTTTAACGGTGGTCTTTAACGGTGCCAACAAGTTTCGCCACTTCGAAAGACGAACCCATAGCAATGCAAATGCCCACACATAGGAAAATAACAGCTTTAGTCCTTTTATTGCATTTAGCAGTTTTGGGCACCTGTAGAGTTATTTACAAGTTTCTGAGGAATAAAAGAATTTTCAATCACGCAACAAATACAATAAACATTTGGCATGGTAATTAATTGTAAATACTACCCTCTTCTTCATTGGCGCAACAGCCCCAAGGTGGGTCAGGGCCCTTTCCTGCTGGTAGATTTCGAGACAGAAGATGGTTTTATTGCACTCGATAGGGTGATCAAGCCTTACGCCCAACAGTCCCTATCAGACCGAGACCTACAGTTTAAATTGGATTCCGAGCCATTGCAAGCAACCATAGTCTTTAATTATTAATACTACAGCAATAGCTCAAAAAATGAGTTTTTTCCTCCGAAATATATTTCTAATTCAGCTCATGAAAAACGTGCTATATTTTACGGTCTTTAGTAGATTGTACAGTTTTTTTTTTTTTTTTTTTTTACCCTTTTAGGCGCATTTAATCATTTTATACATAAAATAAATACTTTTATAATTGAAAGATCATCCAATTGTAATAAAATCTGTATTTTTAGATTAAATTTACGTTTAAAATTTTGAGAAATGAAAGGATAACAATTCACCGTTCTATTCGAGAAATCAGTTCCGAATTCGATTTCATTCGCAGTCATGCATACAAATTAGGCTATTTTTGACACTTTTTCAATTATAGAAAGACTCTTCATCATTATGCTTTTCAAAAACAACTTTCGCATGTGAAAAGAGATTGCGTTTTACTATTAGATTCATCATATTTATCTCAAAACATGATAATGTTTTTCTATCGGATTTCCTCGGCCACTTTTTACATAGACAGCTGATTGCTCATGACACTTTGCTTCTCTGCTATATTTAGTACCCTCTTTGCGGTCGTTTTTAGACAAAGGGAAATGCATTTATTCATTGTTGTTTTTTAAAAACGCTCTTTTATAAATCTGACAGCAAATTCCTTCAAAAAATTATGTTCAATCGTATTCTTGCCATCTAGAAAACCCATTAGAACTCTGTAAAGGTTCTTGTCACCAGGTAAGTAAGGTGCAATATTGACAAATTGCGTTTGTAAACTTTAAGAGGGAGTATTTATTTTCACATTTTGTGAAAATTTTTGTTATTCCCTCTTCCCCAAAATAAAACTCGTTATTATATCCTTCATTGCACAAATCTGAATCTTCGAAATTCTCTTCCTGGTCCGACTGTAATTTAATGTCCACGTTTAAGAAATTCCATTCATTTCATAATAATCTGAACTTTCGCCTAATTCACGATCCGCATAAACACACGCAAAGTAGATATTTCACTGTCTACTGCTCACGCTCGTATGCTGTCATCGTTGAGATTTAAAACGATAATATACACACCAGATCAAAAAGTCCCAAAAAACCCTCCCTAAGAATGAAACTTTCCATTGTTTCCTTCATCTATTGCTGTTAATGTTTTTTTTCTAATGTAGCTGGCAATTAGACCGTGTCGTTAGATCTTTTTATGCCATAAGGGCTGCCCAATGTTACTCACTTTGCACTACACAAGGGTCGCGTGTAACTTGAGGATAAGCCACGGACGCGGAGTGGTAATGCCCCCGCAACGCTCTACGATCCTATTAGGACCGGGACATACGGCAAAGTGGATTCGAACCACTACAAACACCCATGGCACCCGCCAGGATGCGAACCCGATACCTGTGGTACCGAGCGCTAGCCACTCGGCCAATTGCTGTAATGTTTGGTCACAAATATGTGTTGATCTAAACAGATTTGCGCCTTTTAACGATTATTAAGCAACAACACCATCTATTTTGTTGAAGTCAAATCTTTAGTCGACAAAAAGCTTCTACCCGATGGAGAAAACATTGGATGCATAATTCTTCTCACAAATAGAGGATTTTTTATTAAATTAAAGCTGGCTCATGTTCCTATTTTAATCCTTCATCAAAATAAAATCTTTTTTTTTTTTTTTTTTTAATAGTGACCAAATGTTTTATGTTTTTAAAGTAAAAGTGACTGCATTGTTAAATGATTTTTCACACTATGTCGTACATCGTTCTTTTAAATTGCTTTTTTATTTCAATTCCTTCTATTAGCTCACACTCTCCCTATATATATATCTCGTTCATTTTGAATCGTTCATAAGATACTTTTTATTCATCCACTCGAGTTCAAATACATTTTTTTGAACTCGTAGTGGATGACACTGGATGTGAATACAGTTTTTTCAAATATTCATTCATTCATTCAATTTAATTCCTTAATTTTTAGTTTTTTTTAGATTTAAGTTGTATGTATCTAATAATAGATGGCGCCAGATGCAAGAAAAATTTCAACTTTATGTATAAACGACTTTCTGAAATAGAGTGAAAAAAAAAAAGGAGGAATTGACTTTAAAAATATATTTTTTTTATATTACTTTTTTTTTTTTTTTTTAATCTGAAATATTCATTTCTAATTTTATTCTCTACAAAAATAAAATTATTAAGTCATTAAATACATTATTAAATCCATGTTAAATTATATTCATCATGATTGGCGCAACAGCCATGGTGGGCCAAGGCCGTCTGCCTACTGGCAGACTTCAAACATGATGTCTTCTTTTTCAGGGTAGGGTTGTCAGCCCTACGCCCGAGGCTCTACAGTCATGTTAGAATTAGACCTACAATTTAAAGTGGATTCCGAACCACTAAAACATCCATGGCACCGCCGGGATTCGAACCCGAAACCTGGGGTACCGAGCACCAGATTGCTAGAAACGCGGCCCCAAAATTATATTATAAATTCGTAATTACATAAAAACAATACTTAATCAAAAAAATATTTCTGAACGCAGAAAAACGACCTTCGATCCGTTGCCACCCCAAGAAGAAAAATGGGAGAAATATCGTTTGCTCATTTCGTCCGAATCATTTGCCCTGCGAGAGAAAAAAAACCTCCGGGCTCAAGTTATCGTTCTGGAGCACAGCGGTCGATGGAATCCTCCGTACCACTGGAAGGGGCGAATTCTTTTTCCCGGGGTGTTCTCGAGGGTCTTGATGGAGTGATGAGAGCTTCCATTCACTTTATCGTCTGAATTCCGGCGTGGGGTCGTTTGCATAACGACGGTGCCGGGAGGGAGGAGGAAAGGGGGGAGGAAGGATATATCAGATTCCAACACTGGTTCTTTCACCAAGAACTCTTTGTGCTTTGTTTGCTCGGGACTGTACGACACAGACAGTAGACGGTTTCATTTTACTCAATTTCACGATTTTTATCAGCACATCTTAAAAGCGTTGCATACTTTTTTTTTTTTTAGTAAATGTTATGTTTGAAAGCCATATGTTGAAAACTTAGTAATGTATTTTTGAAATACAGAATTACAAAAAGCAGTTATACTCATAATCTGATATTCAATGGATGAAAATTATTTCTGAATATTACTATAAATGTTTTAGTAAGCAGCACTCTGAAGTTAGGCGCTTGATACGTCCGACGATCATGGCTTATTACGACGAATATGCCTTAGAGTACAATTTTTCAGTTGCATTCACTTAAATATGTTTCATTGTGATCAAGGGTTATTTAAGAGAAAAATAAAATTGCAGTTCTTTATGAAGTGGACCCCTTGAAACTTTTCACATGAACAATTGAAATATAGGATGATTATGTTGTTGTTGCCGTGTCCCTCATGGAAGGAGAGAGTAGGGGTGCAGTTTCTGTTCTGATGGAGCACCCGTACATAGAAGTCTGACTTCTGCTCCGTGCAGCTCTTACAGTCATAGGAGACCAGGCTTAAAATGGATTCCGAACCACTACAAAAATCCATGGCACCGCCGGGACTCGAACCCGAAACCTGTGGCACCTAGCGTCATTCAGGCCCCATAGGATGATTATAAACAAGTAATATGAAAAAAATTTAAGTCAATTCCTACTTTTTTTTTCTATATTGCAGAAAAGTCCTTTACAAATAAAATTGAAATTTTCCTCTTACATCTGGCGCCATCTATTAGATGCATGCAACTTTAATCTAAAAAAATAAAATAAATGAATTAAATTTAATGAATGAATTAATATTTGAAAAAAACTGTATTCACATTCAGTGTCATCCACTACAAATTCAAAAAAAAAAAAAAAAAAAAATGTATTTGAACTGGAGTGGATGAATAAAAAAAGTATTTCATGAATGATTGAAAATGTGAACAAGATATATATAGGGAGAGTGTGAGCTGATAGAAGGAATTGAAAAAAAAAATCTTTCTTAGTATATGAATCCTAGCTATCATACCATTCACAGAAACGGAATGAAGTTTTGGTTTAAGGTTTTTGGGTAAGCGCTCAAGAATCATATAGAAAAAACAACGTATGACTAGCAGTTACGGTTACAATGACTTGTTGACACGATTTCAGGCAACATCAATTTTTTTATTGGAATGTGATCTCCACAGTGACAAACAAACAGAAATAGCTTGGAATATGTAGCACGAAAATCTGCAGAGCCAGACGGACTGAGGAGAAAAGTGAAAACAACCGATAGAGATAGAGCAGCAGCAGAAAAGCTAAAATTTTAACGTGTTTCACCTCTATTCTACACGATAGCACTTTGCGTGCGGTAGATGGTGGACAGCACTGAAACGTGGCCAAGGCCATCTGCCTACTGCCAGATTCCGAGACAGGAGAAGTTTTCTTTTTTTACTTTTTAAGTCAAGTCCTACTCTCTACAGTCATATTAGACATGTACCTAAGGTTTAAAGTGGAATCCGAACCACTGAAAACATCCATGGCACCTTTTGGGACCAAGAGGCAGAGCGCTAGTGACTCGACACTCGGGCCCCGGTATTTTAGTATTGCTAGTTAGTAAATAATCATGTTTTATCACAAGATGAAATTAATATTAATATGGAAAGCTCTTTCTGCAGAAAAATTTATATTATTTTTTATTAGTGTTTGGGTTTTCAAATTAAGAGTGTTTTGATCGACTAGCGGGCCCGAATCGAGTCCGTGCCGGAATGAACACGTTAAATCTGGAGGTAGGAATGGGTAAGGCAGGAGAATGTGAATCCCTCAGATACTAGCTTTGGAAGTGTTTGTGCGGATTCAATGCAGCTGTAATTGACGCTGAATTTGTTCCATTCCGGTGGTAAATAGCTTAGGTCATATTATCCGACATTTGAAACAAACATTTTATTTATTTAATTATTATATTTTTTTATTTAACCATTCAAAATGGAGTATATTATTCTTATGGAGCCCGGGCAAATGCCCCCCCAAATAAGCTAGTATAATATAAATTCAGAAAGTCGCAAAGGAAAACACATTTATACATGCGGTATCTGTTTTTCTGCTAATCAGCAGGCGGCGACACATTACGGTTACTTGTCGATGACGCAGGCCTGGCACCACGTGGGCAGCATCGAACTTTGAACCTTGACCCAGTAGGAAAGGAACAGATCCTTACAGACGAGATGTAAGAATCCCTTCTTGCATCTCGTCTGTATGGACAAGATGCAAAGAAGGCAGGCCAGCAACGAAAGATAGAAGCAGCGAAGCTGGAGGCCAACAGGGATAGCTGTGGCAAGCAGCGAGAGAAGGAGGAAGATGTTTGTAATGAATTAATAGCAAATGTAAAAATACCGCTGTAGATATTATTATTCTTAGTTAAATGGCTGTTGGCCATAAAAGAAACACTCTGTTTCTTCATTTATTTGCCAATCAACCCTGAGGCACCACAGGCTCACTTTATAAAAGTGGAACTTCGGCAGATATGAGTCCGTCGTATGCGTTTTGAAAGCTACAATCTGTATATACATGAATTTTGATTTCATGAAATATAAAATGTACAATATGAAACAATGGTATACAATTCGATACAACGATAGATGTTTATTTATTTTTTTTTACATCTAAAAAGGAAAAATTTATAAAATTAAATTAAACTTTCTATATTTCCAAAATATCGGATAACTGTATTATTTAAAAATATTTCATCCTTCTCAAGTATTCTGACATAATACATCCCGAACTAAATGGGGTTTGCAGCAGAGTGGAAAAAAACAACTCTCAACATTAGTGACAGTCTCTGTAAAAGGTCAACGTAACTTACATTTAAGTAATCCCAGAAGAAGCTTTTACGATCGCATTGAATTAAGCTGTCACTTAGTCAAAGCAACAGATAAGGCGGGGAAAAAAAAAAAAGAAAGCTCTCGGACGTGTGAATAATATTAAGCAGTTTTGAAAAAGGGAAAATGTCTTAGAGGCGAATAAATGTCAGCTAATTTATTTAAGAAATTGAGATGAAAAAAAAAGCAAAATAGCTTCGTCAACAAGCGAACAGACTGCGCATAAAAATATGGATACATTTTGACACGAGGGAAAAATTTATATATTTAAAGATAAAAAAAGTGATAATTTAAGAAAAAATGCATGAATTTTATTATACAGGAAGTGTATTCATAATTTTTCTTTTAATATTTTCAACTTTGTCATTACCTTCTTATGAGTAATTGTTTTATAAAATTATTTTCATATTGTTATTGAATAAAATTGGCAATAATTGTCACTGAAACATTAATTATAATCTGCAGAATTTGGGACACATTCTATAGTATCACTCAATTTTAACGATCCATATTAACCCCTTAAATTTGTTGGTTTTTTTATCCCACTGGGTAGACAACAACATCTAGACCAAGTAAAGTCCAAGAGAACTCGTGTGGTCTTATGGATGAAGGGAAGGGGAGGCAGCTTCCGTTGTCATGGAGCACCCATGGGAGAAGTCTAAATTGGCTCAGTGGATGAAGGAGGGCCAGTGCTTTCCAGGAGGACTTTTTAGAAGGCACTACCCGCATTTGCGTATCGTATGGGGAGAAACTCCCATTAGGTAGAGGAGCAAGATACAGAACATCATAACCGTCCTCTAGGCTCCTCGTTGTTTCGAAACAGTGTCTACGACAAAGCCTCAGCGGATGGAACCTCCGCCCTCATGCTCATCAGCGGCGCGCGTTGCCACTGAACCACGAATCGGCACTGCTGAATTCTTATGACGGTGATTAGATGTTTTGCATTTAATTGACATTGTTTTTAAATATATAGTTTTAATATCTTTCTGCTTCTGAATTCCAGATAAAAATTTACTTGAATTTACGAATTCACTATGTTTACCAACTTATTTTTAAAATTTAAAGGTATTAATTCATGGAAACTAAAAAATTGTGTCATTTTCTGTGGTGCCGGACCCTACCGGTTGGTATGTAATATGGCAATCAGCTATGTGTAAAGGAAAATATCTTAAAGCAAGATCAAAGTCACTAAGTTATTGTAGTTATTGCATTCTCAAAAGTGATGTGTTTTATCAAACATAAAACTGATATATTTTGATAAGATGTTTATGCTTCCCCACCAGAAAAAATGTAAAATTGTCATATACATAAATCATGTATGTCAATGTCGCGTTCGCCAACGACATTTAATTGTTGAAAATATGTCGGCTGTAGCTTTGTAATTGGATATTATTCTTAAAACTGCCCTCAGAACATTTGGTTTAATATATCTGTGGAGTCATTAGAGAATCTATGATCACTTGGATTGTAGCCATTACTGATAAGATCAACTCCACTTTGGTAATGCAAATGTGCAATGCATTCATTAAAAAGTTTTGTTTATTTACTGAGCATTGGTTTGGTTTGTCGCTCTGCGGTCATCTTGTGCACACTTTGGGCTAAACAGACCGGGACCTACAGTTTAACGTGGATTCCGAACCCCTGTCAAACATCCCTGCCACCTCCAGGATTCGAACCTGAAGCCTGAGATACCAAAGGCCAGAGCACTGGCCGCTTGGACACCAGGCCGCTTACTGAGCATTGGAAAAATCTCACTTTTTACAATGATCTAATACCAACCTTATGTTCCACTGATAAGTTATTCACTTTTAGGTATACAACTATAACCACTTGTTTTGTGTGGACTCTTTATTGAGAATGTTAATTAATTTTATTAATTAAACTCATTTAATTGTTCAATTTTCATTTCAATCATTAAATCCTTGAAACAGTCAATATTTGCTGGGAAATCAATATACAGGGTTTTTCCATTTTATTTTAAGAATTCCGTTTTGGATAATAAAATTTTCAAATGTATGCAATTCTGTTGTTATTTTTGAAGGACGTGCAATTCGTCAAAAGTCATTCTCCATTAGAATGGGATAAATGTAACGGTTTACATGGTGGCTGTGCAGCAAGGTGGTTGTTTACATTTATGCTACAGCAATTTTGAAGGAACACCTCCGAAAACGGCATTCCTTACTTCGAATTCAATGGAAAAGCCCTTAGGACCTATGGATTTTTAGTATCCATTTCAGGCTAGACATAACAAATTTTTTGGTACACTATCACTTATAGAACCAAGCATCATTGGCTTGCAAAACTAATGTGCTATCCACTGGCCTATATTACGTGATTAAAAAAAAATCTCATATATGAATGATCTCGCTGATTCAAATTTAATTGCATTCTATTTCGTAATATTTATTAAGTTTTATTATTGAACAAATCAAAAATCTTCTACGAAAATAATTAAAATTTTGAAGTTGTTAATTTTATTTCAAAAATTTTGCCACAATGATATGGCCTCGCTGAATTTTGATATGGAGGGAATTTTGTTTCTATTCCCGATGAGCAAATTATATTCGATCCCGATTTTACATCTTGAATTAGGATTAATTAAGTTCCGAAAATTCTTCTTTGGATTAGAACAGTGGTGCAGCCCCTAGAATATTTTCGGGTGCGCTCTGTGGTATTCCAGCGAAATAAGTGCATAGATATAAATATACATATATTTTGTTTGGCAATTTTCCCTTTCAAAGGTAGCTTTCATTAAAAACAATTAAACTTTCTGAATAATCAAATATGATAAAATGTTTTAAATATTTGCATGCCCACTTCACCTTCAGAAACAGTATTCCTGAAAATCTGCAAATGAGGTTAATTGAGTTACAGTGCAACAATAAAATAAACGTACCAAATTTTTGCATTCGCATCAAAAAAATTATTTTTTACAATGCTTATATTACATCCGAGAGATATACCAACTTAAGATTTTTTTTGTACAACGAGTTGTAAATACTTTTGGATCCACATATGTTTTTGAAACAATTTTGGGAAGATCAAATTTACAAAGAGCTCATCATGTGCTTCATTAACTGATGCCAATTTAGAAAACCTTCTAAGCTGTGCAACGTCCAACAAAAATTAAGTGGAAGAAAGGATAAGCAGTTATCTCCTTAATTAAGACTCGAAAGTTAGTTGTATTGGTTGATAGTATAATAATAAAGTTTTATTCATTTTGTAATTGGCCTTACTTTTTAAAAGCATGTTTAGCTAAAGTGCGGCTCGCTGTAACGTTACACCTTTTTCTTTTCTTCACGTAAAAGACGCCAAACACCAATAATGCACCAAAGAAGGTTCCCGAGAAACAAAGAACGATAGCTTCCACGGCTGGCTACTACAAGAACTAGCGTACAAGTGATTTTCAAAGTTTTCATTGCAGCCTTTGAGACTCCGCCGTCTGTAAGTAGTAGTCTATGAAGTTGACCCTCATAAGTCGACATAAAAATGTGAGGGGTTAATAGGGCATTTGAAGAAATTTGCATTTAGTCCACCTTCAATTATCTGTGGATTTTCTAAATGCGTCTCTACTTTAAAAGTTTACCCGTTTTTATAAAGTTAGAATAACCACTGGGTTGGAATATGAAAAAGAAGAGTCGTCTTTTGCGTATTTTCTTTTGATATCAAGACGTAATTAGAGGTTTTATACCGTATACTAAAATCTTCCGTCGTACAAAGTCAGCCAATCGGAAACCTGAATGTGTAAAAGATCAAACTTCCTATTGGTGAGCATTGTACGAGTGATATTTTATAATCTGGTGGAAACCCACCTTAATAACTAACGTTCCCCACCGAAGCTGTGTTGTCATTATCAATGCAGCAACGATCTTCAAAGGGTTATTAAATTGTGAAAATTCTTCTTTGGGTTAGACCGGCGGTGGCCAACCCTAAGGATCTTTGGAAATGGAAATGCATCTAACTTTGGAAAACTCCGCGGGCTGCCTATAAAATTATATATCCCCCTATTAGATTTAGACCCACTATAGACATATTTTTGGTGTGAAAATGGAAACATAATGAGCTATTATTAGTGTGTTTACTATTATTCTGACATGCAGCGTAGCATAATAACAATGATACTAAACGCACATTGTAAGAAAATATAGAACATTAAAAATGAAATATAAAAAATATATAAATATAAATGAAATAAAAAATGAAATCATTAAAAACTATTTATGTTACTAGTGCGATATTTGTATTCGCAGGAATATTATTTTAAAATCAAAGTTCATTTTTTCCCATCATTTCGACAGTTCATTTTCGAAAAGAGGGATGCCCAAATAATGAATTTTTTAATACGTTGGTTTTCACTACTTTAGCCATTATAAAATAATTATATTTTGTAAAAGTGTAGTAAATCTCATGATCTGGAAAATGTTCAAGGTGGACCGCATGCGGCCCCCGGCCACTGGTTGGCCACCCCTCGGCTACAGTATAAGAAAGGAGATTCACTTTTGCGTGCTTTCTTTTCAAATTAGGGTGTCATTGAAGATGGGTTTTCTACCTAGTTCAAATATTTCATGATTGATGCTTAGAAACGTACATTGACTACATAAACTTCCATTGTAAAAATTTATGAAATGTTATTAAATAAAAAACGTTATAAAATTTCTTATTTTTACTTAAATAATTTAGTAAGAAACCTTAAATATACTGCAATATAAATTTAAAAAAGCTATTAATAGTGGCAATCTCAAATAAAAATCATCTTCAACAAATGATATTTCATAAAAATTATTGCATAAAACAAAACACAGGTAATTAATATTTGCAATTTCATTTGGCTTATTACTTTTCTTTTATTATCTCGATTTACGTGTCTAACGACTCTGCGAAAACACTTTATTATTAAAAATTCAATGAGCACAATTACATAAAAAGCTTTTCCTCAAAATCAAAATTGTTCGAATATTTAAAAAAAAAAAAATCCCCATTTGTTGGCAATGACTTGTTTTGCAATTTCATCTTTCTGTTGCTCTTAATGGGGAAAAATAGAAAAATAGCCCGGCGGTTAGTGAAAGATGAAACTACTGTGATAAATGGTTCCCATATTTATTAATATTTGAGTTGGAATAATATCATTAGTGCAATGGAATCGTTTATTCATGAAACGTGTCTTAAATCCTGCCAAGAATGATAAAAATGGACTGTTGTTTCGAAATATTTTTATAATTCAAGAGGAACATCAAATTGCGTATCATAAATGTAGGAAATTTTAGAATTTAGTTCCAAGATTTTAATAAATAATTAAAGGCATTTATAAATTTTATAGTACAGCATTTTGGAAACGATTATAATATTTTTTTTCTTATATCATGTTCTATAGTTTTACCAGCTATTCAGTGGAAAGATAAACATCCGGTTAAGAGGGGAAACGATTATTTGTCAGACATACGCGGCGCATTGCAATTTTAAAAGAAAAAAGTGAAATAGTTATTGTGGATGATGTTTGATATTAAATAATTTGAAAAGTTAATTATTTAAAATTAAAATTGCTGTTATTGTAATTAAAACCTCTGCCATATTATCTTTCTCCCCTATTACACCGTTGTGGTTGTCTGTCACTCTCTATCTGCTCGGACTATCTGAGTGGGATTTTGTCCAATGGTGTATTATCAATTAGAGATGGTATGCACAAATACTTCAATTCGAAAACCTGTGTACGAATTAATGAAGGATAGAAATTAGACGAGAAGTAATTTTGGAAAATTATTCCTTACTAGATTAAAAAAATGGAATTATTTAATCTAAAATAAATATCAGCTGTTTTCATTATGAACTTTCATTTTTAGTAATTATTTTAAATAAATATAGTGTACTATAAAAATGATTTCATTAAAATTATGAATTTTTTAATAATACAATATATTTACTTAAAATAATAATGCTCTGTTATAAAAGGTCTTGCAATATTAACATATCAAATAAAGTCATGATATTCACATAAACACAGATTGTTGTCCTTTACAACAAATATATTCAAGTACATCTAAGTAGAAACTGAGCTATAAATGTTATAATTATTTGTAATAAAATGATTTTTGCAACATTTGGGAACACATTTTGGGAAACTATCTTATAGAATCTAGAAATACCTGTTTCTTTTAAAATGAAATGTCCTACAAGAAGAAAATTGTTACGAAATAATAGTAACATTTAAGTAAACAATCTATATAATACAATTTAAAAAAGTAGAAACTATAAAAAAATCGACATTTTCTTAGTCTTTTTAATGCTTTCCATTCATTTTATAGTAAAAAGGAAGAAAATTGTGTAGTATTTCTACTCCTTTTTTGATAATTTTCTGTGAAACAACTGCAGAAACTTTTTGAAACTTTGTTGCAAAAGTTAAACATTTTCACTGGCCAATTTAAATTCAAACTTTGAGAATTATATTTCAAAATCCAAATATTTAATAAATTTACAATTCCATCAAAATTACAAAAGAATTAATTTAATTTGATGAAAATGAAATTATGAATGAATGAAATTAAAATAAATTTATTATTATGAAATTAAAAAAAAAATTGGAAAAATTATTCACACCCAAATGAATGAACAGAGAATTACTTTTACAAATAATCAACCATTTGTTCTTTTAATTACGTGTCTAGCCATGTAAAAATTCAGGTTTTATTTTTAATCAATGTTCTCTTACCTGTAAAGACGCTGGGTATTTTAGACATGAAACTTTTGACTGTTTTCACCGGGACGCCATGTTGTTCATCTTGCATTTTCTCAACTATCCTTTCCATCTGCGAAAAATAAAAAAAAGGAATCATTGTAATGCGACGGATCATTTGTGACGTTCACACACAAATAAAAATATACAATTCTTATTCAATATGGGGATATATAAGATATTTCAAAAAATTATATATTTAAAGCTTCTTTTACATCAATGGAAGTCGTTGTTTTTTTTAAAAAAAAAAAAAACTTAATCTATAAAATGATAATACTTTTTGAAATTCAACGATTTTCAGATTTTGATGAAGAAATAAATCAGGAAACGTGACTCAGCTTTAATTTAATGAAAAAGTGAACAAATATTTTATTCATCGTTTGTCTACTTGAACGCAGACCAGAAGGCCAGTTTCTTCCGAAAAAGAATTCCATTTTAAAATTGCACTGAACAAAGTACTGTAGTTGCTATTAAATAATGCATTGAAATGAGCAAGTATTATTACATCAGCACATTTTGTAAACAAACATGACTAGGCAAGATTATAAAAAATAACTAATAATACATAAAAATCATTAAACTTATCCCTTTTGGGTCTTAGCGACTATAAAAATTGAATCAAATACTAAAGAACTTATTAAATCCATGAATCCAAGCATGAATTTTTTACTTATTATTTTTATTATACAGGATAGTTATTAAAAAAAGCTATCTCGGTATATGAATCTCTAGCTATCATACCAATTCACAGAAGATGAATGAAATTTTGGTTTAAGATGTCTTGAAGCATATACTCAAGGATCACATGAAAAACAACAGTTAAAGTCTGCAGTTTCAGTTACAATGATACCATTTCGATAATTTCAAGTGGCTACACCTACCTTTTTTTTTTTTTTTTTTTTACTAGTATGTGATCTCTTTAGCGAAAAATCATAAATAGTGCTGGAACGGTACCTGTAACACGAAACTCGTCTGCACTAGGCAGACTCAGAAGAAAAGTGAAAAAAACCATAAAGACAAAGAAACAACAGAAAGCAAAACATTTTAATGTGTTTCAGAAATTTTCCACGTGACCTCCTTCAAACGGGATAACATTTTGCATGAGGCAGAAGGTGGGTGGATAGCCCTGAAGCACGTACCACGGCAAGAGGAATCTGTTGAATCTGTCGTCACACTTCAAATCACATGCAGTTTGAGGATTAAACGCATACACTTAAGATTTTAAGGAATCCCTAGAGCGGAATGAGCTATTTGACGTCTTGTGGATGGAAGATGTCTCTACCCCGTTTGTGAGGTCTTCTGTCAAACGTTTCTAAACGCAACAATTTGAGAATAGGATTATCCCGCACCATTTTACGTTTCTGTGGCCGCCCAGGTTCCCCGATCTCACTGCAATGGATTTCCTGAAATCCTAAGTGTATGCTTTTAATCTGCAGCTGCAGCTGATTTGAAAGATGCCATCAGACGACATGTTCAACAGATTCATCGTGATACGGCATATGCTGTCCACCACATCCATCCATACGGCATCCATACGGCCATCCATATGTCCATCCACACGGCATATGCTGTTGATTTTCTGGAATTGTTGGTTGTTATCATTTTTCTTCTTTGTCTAATCCTACAGATACCATTCCAGCGCTGTTTATGGTTTTACACTACGGAGATCCCATTCCAACAGAAAAAGTGTTGGCATGTGAAATTTTCGAAATCGTGTCACTGTAACCGTAACTGTTGTTTTTCATACGCTTCTTGAGATCATACCTCAAAATACCTTAAAACCGAAATTTCATTCAATTTCTGGTTTTTCTACGGTCATCTTGTGCACACTTTGGGCTAAATATACCGGGACCTACAGTTTAACGTGGATTCCGAACCACCAACAAACATCCATGCCACCGCCAGGATTCGAACCTGAAGCGTTCGTGCCAACGACCAGAGCATTCAATTTCTGAGAATACCATCATAGCTAGAGACTTAAGTATATCGATAAAGTGTTTGTATAATCATCCTGCATATTAAGAAATCCATATTATATAAATTATTTTTAAGATTTTTTGTGTGTGTGTGTGTAGCCCGCATTAAAAATTTTATTTTAATGAAACAGTTTTTATTTCGAAGACAAGTTTCTTTTCCTTCCGATTTATACTTTTCATTCTCGTATTTAAATAATCATAACCAAAAATTAATAAATGTTATAATTTTTAAAAAACATTCCAAAAGATGTAATTTGTTATGAAAACTGTTCATTGTCCTATGAACCTGACGATCGCATAAATACTTTCCAATGTAATATTTATGAAAATATATTGGACTATTGGAAATCCATTCAAACTGAAAAGTAACTTTATATCCAAATTGTTTGTTACATAAGAGCCTTCGAAACGTTTTCTATAAATATCAGTTTCACATAGGCTGTTATGCATAAGATATTCTCTGAAATAATTGTATAAGACAATAGCTTATGAATAAGATACTATTTCATTACACTATTATAAATTTAGAGGCACCAAAAACTGAGAAAATTCTTCTGAAAATAAAATAACTCAAAATAAATCTTGGCGATAGATATTTTATTAAAAATATTCAAATTGCATTATGTTTTTCATACTTAGGAAAACATTTTTAAATGCTAAAAAAATTGAAAAATTGAAGAAAAAAAATTTGACGTTTCTTTTAGTATACGCAGATTATAGCTTTTCAGCATAATTAAGAACAGCCCTAAAAATTTGCATTTTTTTTACTCATTATTTTACAGAAAATTATCAAAAAGGAGTAGAAATAAAATTCAATGAGTCTTCATTCGTTAAATTTAGACTCGAGTCATATACAGCTTCGATAGTATTTTTGAAAGAGCACCAAACTTGGAAAACAATTAATAAAATATATTGTAATAAATGAAAAAAAAAATAATAATGGTAAAATAAAATGTAATTAAAACAACATGGAATGAAGTATTCTGTGGGGAAAATATAATCCTAAGCGTCGCTGACTTTGAGAAATGTGGTGGTGTTGTAGTCTACATACATAAAGGTAAGAATTCAACAATGCAAATTCATGCCGAAGAACCACATGGTCAACCACAGAACCAATCATTTGAACTACAAAGACACGACGAAGTATCTTCTGGAGAAATTGCATTACATTTCTCAAGATGACCCCAATAATACGCCAAGCTCTTCCTCAACACCATTTAAGTCCCTGTACATTAAAAAAACAACTGCTACATCAGGCTAAATATCTACTCACCCAACTTTTACACCTACGCCAGCCACCCAAGAACTAAGTGCTCCCGTTCAAACTATTTAAAGACATTAATTCCGGTCTTTTCCCTTCTCCAAGAACTTAAAACAATTATGAACTCGTATTCAATCGGTTTAATCTCTTCATAAGCTTCGAAATGCTGTTCCACCTACTGATAAATTAACCATACTCCTTGACTTAGTCAAGTCTAGACGAATCCTGTTCGTAAGTTTCTTTTTGTTATCAACTCTGGGAAATACTGAATTCCTGATTTCCCGACAGCCTACTTTCACTACCTTGTCAGATTTCTTACCGACAAATTTCTTTTTCAGTGTCCTGGAATTTCAGGTTTTGTTTCTAAATCTCAAATTGTCTGTCCAAAGACCCTTCGGAGCTGTTGCGTTCTAAGTAATAATTGTGTAGTGTGTAGGTTGGGCAACCATATTGTAACTGGATGTGGTTAGGTCGAGATAATTGAGGCACAGGTTGGATAACTCACAGCTTTATTGACACACACACAAACACCACACAAATAGAATTAGAAACATGCAATATTCAACACATTTAAAGACAGATAATTATAGATTCGTGGAAGGACTCCACTTTTAAGCCAAAAACCGAAAACTCGGTTACGCGCAGGGTCCTCGAAAGATACCTCCTCTCCGAGCGAAGAGTCAGTAGGCTAACCACTACGCAGGGTCGCGTTAATATATTTCCTCTCGGGTGAGAATCTCGATGTCTACTGACCATTTCTCCGCCACAGGTGTCTCGTGCCATTGTGTAGGAGGAAACACATCTACGAAAGACATTTAGTAGGAGGATGCCTTCCTCCTACATTTATTAAGATGAAGCCGATTGTCGAAAGACACTTCGAGGTTCAAATGAACTCAGCATGCATCTTATTTTATTACAACTGGCGTAATTTGTGAAGTTCTTTTATTTTCAACCAAAGTAATACAGCAGGCTCTTAAGAATAAATCTGCATAAAGATTCTATATCAATTAATGCATTATAAAGCATGATTCAGTAGTTTGAAAAAAAAAGGACTCGCTAATATTTCAGCCTGGGAGACAATGAAAGCGTCAAAACCGATAATTCCAGATGTTCCATTGTCAATGGCATATAGAACGATAGCTGGATGTAGCAGTTCTCAGACAATGGAGCGAATGAAATTGAAACTTACGACGATATGGAAAGTCCCGCGGAGAGCTTTCTACTAATATCCATAGAAAATAAGCAGCATGCAATAATTACAACACAATGATTTTGATCATTGTTCAGATATTTCTTGCCAGAATGAAGATCAATGATACCTGGCCGTGGAAAATTATGTAGGGAGATAAAATCCATTTTCATCTGAATGGGATTTGCCGAATGCAGGCATCCATACAACCTCAAACAATTCAGGAAATTCCGCCGTATTCACAATTACTCTTTGATGTGGACTTGTAGCAGATTTCTGCTACGAGCCCATGCTGGAGCACTTTTGTATTATATGTAGAAGCATGACGATATCCTAACTAGTTTTGTCGTTCCACAAATTCAGCAAAGACAATATCTAGGTCAGACAATATTAATGTAAGATGGAGCTGCACCAAACAACTCGATCAGAATGGAGCTCAACTTGACAGGTTGATTACAGTTAAGCTCTACCAAATTGGTTGAACAAAATAGATCTCCGTTAGGCAGATCGACGGTTGCAAGAACACGTGCTATTTAGTAGAGCGGCTGTTGTGGTACTTCTCAAACGGAAAGGTCGTTAGTTGTAAGTTTGCATGGCCACTTCGTTCCCCAAATCTAAGGTGTGAGATTATTTTGGAAGTCCAATGCCTATCCTAGTATGCTTCCAAATTATCACAGGACAACATTTGCTGAACTTACGATAAGCATTCCTCGTGAAACAATAAGTAAAAGAAATTCCGACTGCTCTTTTGAAACACAAATGAAATGAAAAAGTCTCTGGTAAAGTGCAAGTTTAAGAGCTCCTGAGTCTGCTATTTGAAGAAATTATAACAACTAAATCAGGGAAATATAGATCAAGCTTATTTTATTACTCAAAAACAAATACTGTTTACTTTTTCCCTTTATATTGAGTAGAGGATGGATTTTAAGCTGAACTAACATCAGTATCAGTTGATTTAAGCATATTATATATATATACTCAAGATCCAAAACATTGTGACCACCCCTACATTTCGCAATGAACTCACCTGGATGACGTGGAAGGCACGTGATCAGGTGGAAGTGGTATTTAACTGGTATTAAGTGGTGGTATTAATCCGTGCCAAGGCGGGTTGAAGCTGTGTTGCGCGACAAAGGTGGGCCAACTCGTTATTGACAGGTGGTCATAATGTTTTGGCTCTTGAGTATATATATATTATAAGATGTTTATTTTATAGGAGGAAATTATATATAATTATTACATAATTTCCTATTATTAAATAATACAAGAAACAAAATTTCTATGAAACATCTTCTTTTTGCACTTTGATGAAACATTTGTAAAATTTTGATTGAAAAGACTGCTACAACGCTGTTGCTTTTGTACTTATTCGTAGTTGCATAGAAAAATGAATTGGAACTCGTAAAGTGGAAGAACATACAAATTTTAGATTATCTATTTTTACATCTTCTGTCTATAAAAGCAAGTATGCAAGGAGTAATGTATTTTATAAAGCTAAGCTATGTTTACCTCATCTTAATATTATCACATATTCTCATTAATGGGTATAGACTTCGTAGCTTAGAACGTAGCTTTCCTACATACAGCTGTTAAACTTCCAATTAAAATAAAGTATAGGAAAATAATTTTTTTATTACCTTTTGTAAAATAAATGTTTTTACAAAAATTATTTTGAGATAAAATAGGTTTAATTGTAAATTGGAAACGCAAATGATGGATTTGGAAATAAAAATGATGTCAACACTGCCAAATGACAAATTTGGATTTGGTGATACTAATGATCGTAAGAATGGCACTCTTTTTTGTTTCCTTTCTTTTGAATGAAATATGTTTTTCTTAAGTAATTAGTTTTGACCAAGAACTCAAACAATGCGCACCAGTCTTGTAGCTATTGCTAATGGATATAACATGGGCCATAACAAAAGAGTTATAGCAGAAATTTAAAAAACTATGCCCAAGCAACTATAAAAAAAATTATTAAGAAATATTCTTAATACGCAATATATACTACAGTACCCCTTGAATTTACGAAAGTAATTTCTTCAGACAATTATGGTATGCAGGCTCAAGATGCAGAATTTAGATATAAATAAAATCGCGAACATTTCTCTAGAAAATATTGGAGAGAGAGAATTGTAGTGAAGATATCTGATTCATTATAATGATATCTTCTGATCCATTTATTACAATCATTATATATAAAAATAGGGCCTGAATGACCGAGTGGCTAGCTAGCGCTCTGGCGCTCGGTACCCCAGATTTCGGGTTCGAGTCCCGGCGGTGCCATGGATGTTTGTAGTGGTTCGGAATCCCCTTTAAACTGTAGGTCCCGGTCTAATAGGATCGTAGAGCGTTGCGGGGGCATTGTGACTCCGCGTCCGTGGCTTATCTTCAAGTTAGACGCGCCCCCTGGGTAATGCAAAGTGAGTAACGTCTGTGCAGCGCTTGCCTTAAGGCATCAAGACCAAACTGTCTAAGTGTTAGAAAGAAGAAAAAAATTCTATATAAAAATAAATTCTGTTCGGTCCTCAAAAAATTAATATTGGAGTTTTAACTATTGATTGTTGATTTTTTTTTCCCCACAATACTTTTAAATTACTTTGTAATTTTAAATGTTATTATTGAAATTATTAATACAATTGTTAAGTTTGGTTTTCTAGATAAAAATGCATGCTTGTTGTTTTTAGTAATTATTTTTTATTATGATAATATAAATTAGAAAGAAAAAAGAAATATTTTTTTAAAAAATTGCAGAAGATGAAGCCCTTTCTGAGCTGGTATGCTCTATGAGATTCAACAACCAGTACCAGATAACTTTGGAGCATTAAGGGAGTTATTAAGTATTTATGTATTTTCCTTATCTTTTATTTATACATGGCAAAATTTATGTTTCAGAAAAATAGTGCAGTTAATAAATACTTGCCTCCAAATTACAAAACGGAACAATTGAAATATTATTCTAATAATACAATATTATCCTAATATTATTATAAATTCTCATTAAAATTATTATTTTTTGTTAATTAGCATAAAATGATCATGTTATTAATATTAAATATTATAAAAATATACATTTGAAGAAAATAAATGTCATATAGCCACAATGAAGTCTTGAATCTTTTCTAGGAAAGCTAATGTGGAATTGTAACAGCTTCTTTCAAATATCTGACAACACTTACTGCAGCGCCCTCATTATACTGACTGTACTTCCTCAATAGCGGTTTGAGTGGTTTGGAATCCATGTTAAGGTGTAGGTACCGATCTGTTTAGCCCTCGTGTGCACAAGATGGCCATAGAACGACAAACCAAGCAAAGGACTGTTCTGGTGTACTTGAATATCAAACCTCTCCTTTTTTTTATGTTAATATTTATGTTTGTCCGTATGAAATTTAAAATTATTCAATGAATAATTATAACATAAAAAGTATTCTAATAGATTTAAAATTTAATTCTTCAAAGACAAAATTTAATTTTTCATTTTCTCAAAACCCGTACAAACAGTTTTTAGAACAATTAGATCAAAAGCAGGATTTTTCCCCTTTCTCCAGAAATGAGACTGTTTTGCCCCTTTGTGCGACAGTTAAAAATATAATTGTTTTTTTGCGGAATTCCTTTCCTTCACCAGGTTTGGTATCATTCAAGATTTTAGATCGGACTATTGTATTTCAATATGCAGTGTGATTATAATTAAAGTGACCCTCTTCAGACCCCTCTAGAGCTCGTTCTACCCAATGATTTTGATGAAGCTGGGTATATCCGTTGTGATTTCTGGTTGTGCGTTTTCCTAAAAGATCGTGTTTATGGAGGGTGTATTAGGACTTTACCCGAGTTGAAATCCAGCATGACACGCCATGTTGCTGAAATCCCTCGAGTTTCTTCGCTCTATCATCGAACACTCTATAAAGCGCTTTCAACACGTAATTGATGTCAATGTAGCACATGTTGAACATATTCTGGAATAAATTTTAATGATTTTGACAAATATTTTGTCCTTCTTTAGGCGCCACAATTCCTTCTGGTGGCTTTTTTTTTATTATTGCGGAAATCTTTTCCCCATGGTCCATATACCATATATACCAAGTTTCATCAAACTCCGTTGGGTAGAACGGGTTCTAGAAGGGTCTGAATAGGGTCACTTTAATTATAACCACCCCGTATTTCAATATCGAAGTTAGTATTTCAAGGTTTTCGGCATCGAACAGTTAGTATTTCTTTGACTTTTCTGGTTAATAAACAAGTAATATAAGAAAAAAATTTTTAAAAAGTCAAGTCCTACTTTTCTTTTCACTCGATTGCAGAAAGTCCTTTATAAATAATTTACATTCATTTTTTAAGTTTATCTGGTGCCATTAATGGGTAGATACCTGCAACTTAAATCTAAAAAAAAACTATAATTAATAAAATTTAATTACTGAATCAATATTTGAAAAAACTGTATCAACATCCAGTGTCATCCACTACATGTTTTAAAAAAATGCATTTGAACTTGAGTGGATGAATAAAAAGTATTTCATGAACGATTGAAAATGTGAACAAGATATATATAGGGAGAGTGTGAGCTAATAGAAGGAATTGAATAAAAAACAGTTCAATTAGAAGTTTTTATCGTATCAATCAGTAGCAAAAAAGAAAAGCTATTTGGATTGTTATAATTTTTTAACCTTGCATAACCATAATCTAGAATTTTATTTCTGTATTTTATAAAACTTCGCCAAATCATAAATCGCTAAATGAGATGAAGCATGTGTTGGCTAGAGAGGAAATCATGACGTATTGACATCATGATGGATGGTGTAATCGCAGAACTCGCTGTGTCGGAAACAGTATTGGATTTGTTGAGTTATGAACGTTTAGCTCGTGGTTAGAAGAGCTTAAATTTAAAATTATTCTTTAAAAAAAATATTTTTTTTAAAAAAAGACTGATACCGACTTTAGATTTCATTGAGAAGATATAAAAAACTTTATACACATTGAGAAATATGATTCATCTTATCAGCATAAGCGCCAATAGCCCAAAATTAATGAGCACTAGAAACTTAAGAAGACCTGACGGTACTCGGTGTCACAGGTTTTGCAGTCGAGTCCTGGCGGCGCCATGGATGCTTGTAGTTCGAAATCTCTTTTAAACCGTAGATATCGGTCTACTATGACTGTAAGAGCGTTGGGCTGACATTCCTATACCGTAAAAGAAAACATCTCCTGTCTTAAAATCTGCTAGTAGACAGACGGCCTGGGACTGTTGCACCATTGAAGAAGGAGGGGGGAACTTATAAGATCATTGTTTTTAAACTGAGTAGACAGACGAGCTTCCGTAGCCCAAATAGAGTACCAAAATGGGACTGTTTCCAGAAAGCACCATTATTGAAGAAGAAATGACATTGGTTGACATAAAAAAGTCTTATGGGTTGAATTTTTATTTTTAATGTAGAGTCATTGTCTTTGATAAAGGGCTTCAGATTGTACATGGATGTTTGTGAAATCCACGTTAAATTGTGAAAAACTAAAGTGCACACAAAATGACGATATCTATGCATTGAAAATAATTGGGATGGGTATAAAATTTCTTGCACATATGTATTTCTTCGAGCTAACATGTCCTCTGGGTCTCCGGTCAAGACAAATAGTAATTTAGACATCACCATTTTTTTAAAAAATATTGTATTGTCAAAATAGCAAGAATAAGTACAAATTAAATTTTATTTTCCCTTGGTTCTCTCATCTATTCAAAAGTTTTTGATTTTCTCATTTTTCCAATAAATAATAGCTCATAATTCAATCACTTTTGTAAATGGACTCGTGAGTTGTTACTGCTTAAAATATAAATAAAAATATAACTTTTAAACTCTTTCCAAAAAGATTGCATTAAAAAAAATACATTCCTAACTAGCACTAACAAAAAAGTTTCATTTTTATTGACTCATTATTGATTGAAAAACAATGAAAAGCAAGTCTAAAAGATGATATTGGTCAACATTAAATTAATTATTACGCTCAACTAGCATTCAGTCGTAAATGATGGGTTGAATTGATAAACTTTTTCAATATTTTTAATGTAATTTTATAACGGGCATTAACTTTCATATCCTTACACACACCCTTTTAAGAAAATGAAAAAACAATACTGTTTATGGCGAAAGCACAAGATTTCCTGTTGCTAATCTCTGTAGGTCATCTTAAAACATACGTTAGTAAAATCACGTGGAATTAACCCCGTGAAAAATTGATTTGCACAAAATGTCTCGTTAAGCAGTAGAGCACATGACAAACTTATTTGATACTAAATTAATGAGATGTAATTTTGGTTGCCTCAGACTGATGCAGTTATGATTAAAATGAATATCGGTCCATTCATATCCACTTGTATAAGGGTTCGTGCATGGGTATTTGGAAAATTTCTTTTGGGTACAATATCCGTTCGTATATTACATACACAAAATGCAAAACAAAAATATGTAGCTTTTCCATGTTTGTAGTATTTGCGAATCCAACATGTCATCTGGGTCTCAGGTCATTGAAGACAAATAGTAATTTAGATACGGAGAAATTTTCAGATACACACTGTCCTTGACATTTGTAAAATATTGTATTGTCAAAATGTCTGAATTCATTGCAAGAATAAGTACAAATTACATTTATTTTATCTTTTATGTCGATGGGTTGACCGAAAACACTAAATGACGCCAGCTTAAAGATTTGGTGCACACTGCATTGATTCTTCAAAACGTGACTTTATCGCCCCAAAAAAAAACCCAGCTATCGTTCCACGACCACCGTATTCACATCGTGCGACTTCTGGCTGTTCCCTAAACTCAAAAGACCACTCCGGGGTTTGAGTCGATTGAAGAGATTCAAGGTGAATTTGCGCGCGCTTTAAAGGCCATCCCTGCCGATGACTTTTTAGCGTGCATTGAGGACTGGAAAAAAGTGGGCTTAAGTGCATCGTGTCCGGAAGGGATTACTTTGAAGGCGATGAAATAAATTTGGAAGAATAAATAAAGAGTTTTTGAAAAAAAAAATTGGTGCACAGCAGTAATTACAATTTTTACGAAAGACAGAATCAAATGCCTCACTTTCTATTTTCCTACATGTCTTTCAAGTGGAGAGACCATTTGGCTGGAAGAACAGAAGTGTGGTTAATGCTTCCTATCTAATGTTTCTTTGCATATTTCGAAAGTCGACTCGGTGTGTCGAGATTTATGGACTGTTTTCGCAACCTCGGCAAAGGTGAACGAACTTCGTTTTCGCAAATAAACCAAGCTCAATCCATGCTGCATGGCGGCGAGAACACTGTCCGCGTTATAACGGCGGTGACTACATAGGTACTGACAGAATGCAACGCAGAAGGAACACAGGATCAGAATTCCATCCTGAACACTGATGTTGAGAGAGGTCCCCACATAAACACAAGACAGGCTCCTCTTTGCCTACCATTCTGATTTTCCAATATTTGCAACGCATTCTTTTCAAAAATGCCTTTCAGAAAGAGTAGTTAATGTTTAATATTGTAATTGTATTTACCAATCTAGTTAAAGAAGTAATTTTTTTTTTTTTATCAATTGGAATCTATTTCGAATCAATCAATTGGAATCTATTTCGAAAAAGTGGATCAATCAATTCGAATTAGTTTGATGATACAATGGATATATTTTCTTTTTAAACATTTTCGGAAACATTTTTTTTTTTTTTTAAACAAAGAAAAAGAAATAAATGATTTGAAATTTTATTACATTTCATTTAATATATTTTGACAGCAACATAGGTAAAACAAAATTTAAAAAAATTTAATATCCACATATGTAATTATTTGTGTTAATGTAGTAAATCGAATCGCTTTAAAAAAAGTTCACTTTAATTCATTTAAATCAACATTTTTTCGAAAAAGGAAAATTTTAAAACTGAATTAAAAATATTTTTATATAATTAAAACAATGTCGATTTGTTATTTATTAACTCACTATTTATCTTTTGTAAGTTTTTTACATGATTTTGTAAATGCCTAAATAATTTTCGACATCCTGATTATCTCTTCTGATGTATAATTAATTTTTGTTTTCATTTTTGAAAAATTTTTGTAGTTATTAAGTTCCAATAGATTTAATAAAAAAAAAAAATTGAAATTCACACAAGTATCTTTGTACCCAAAGAGTTAAATATAAAGTGTTTCTCTCGTAGTTATACTTTTTCCAAGGCAAAAACCTTCTTAAAAACAGGATAATCCTTTTAAAGAATTGCTTTGCTGGATTCCATTACTGATTTTTTTTTTTAAACTCAGTTCAAAGTAAAAGTTTTTTGCAGAAAAAAATTATAAAAAAACCATTTCTACAAAATACGGACTAAAATAACTCTCTCCGTTTTTTTTTTTTATATATATTTATTTAACTTAAAAGAATCCCAGTAAATACCCAGTCTTAAAATACTCTCTGTGTTCAACGTAAAAAAAATAATAATAATTTTTTACACTTGAATAAAAATAATCGATAAAAGAATCAAGAATTTGTTAAGAACACTCCATTTTCATTCAATCCTATGAGGTATTCATAAAACATTTTTTATTAACTTTGTGAATAAAATTTCTTTATTTTCGTAATTATTTTCAATCAGGAACACACAAAAAAAATCATAAAATATTCAAATAATTTCAAGGAGTGTCTTCCATTCAATTTCGCAACATAAAAAGGCGCATCTGATTTTATGTCAAGATGATTTCAACTTTAATTGAGAGATTAAATGCATTTGCCGAGGAACTTTGATGTGATGCTTTTTTTTAACGAATAGAAAGATTTCCAAAAGATGGATTTATTCCTGTGGAAAAAAAAAAAATGAATTTTTCGTTTTCACAAGTTGATTTTAAATTAGTTTTTTTTTTTTAATTATAAAATTATCTCATGAATACTAAACTAAATTTTCGTATAAAAACAATGTTTTTTTAAGCCTTTAATTAATTTTTCAACATTATACCCTTTTTTTGGGGGAAGGGAGGGAAGGGTCCCTATCCAAAATATAAAAGCAGGTTTCATTTGAGAAATATATTTTATATAGTGTTGAATTTTTTTCACCTTTTTATATTCTTTTTTACTCGTTCTTTGTAAATGTAACATATTTATTTTCTACATTCTAAATTCTTTTTATCTATTTTGCCAAAGCATTTTTATTGTTTACTTCCTATTGGCACATAATATTATATTTTAAATTTAAAAAATTCAAATTCTCTTTATGAGGAAATTTTGAATGACTATTTGGTTTAATGTTGTTGTTACCTATGGCTTTATTGGAACTCAATCCATACACATTTGGCCACTTATCTTAGACACAAAAAAGAGCATAGAAACAAATCAAAATAACAAAGGGAAAAGACCAGACATTCGTAACGAAAACGACCAAAAGGCCTTAAAAACAAGTTAAATGTTCGAAGGATAAAAATTTAAAAAGCTAGAAGCACCTTAATAAAAGGACATGTAATCAGGACATGTTTTCGCTGTCCCTCCAGTAAAGAGTGCACGCATCACCGTTCTGTTGTAAGTTAAGAATCCAGTCCCGAGCAAACAAGTAGATGTGCCTTATTCATTTCCTCTATTTGATTTTATAATGAAATGTATTTCTTATTTATTTAAAAATATAAACTTTTATATTTAGAATATTTTGAATCATAATTATAAATTAAATATTGCGCTGATAAATGATTAATTAAAATTGACGATTGATTTCATACATTTTACTTAATTCCGTTGCGCGTGTAAATATTAACTTTGCTTGGTAGAGAAATTACAATTTTTCGATTTTAATTTGCCTACGACATTTATATTTTTCTCAATTAAATTATTATAAAGATATATTATCTACTCAAGCTAGAAATATTGCGGTCCTATAGGCTAATTATAAAATATTTTAAATTATTTTCGCCATTCCTGTTGATTTCAGCACTTCAGAAAACATGAATGACACATTCAGTATGTTCTGTGATGTTAACTAGTGCATATTTTATAGAACGATTCAAAATCATTCAGCGTAAAACTATTTAAACCTCAGTTTTTATAAGAATAACTGTGTTCAATATCAGTTAAGTACAAATTTATATTATTAAGAAAAATTCATTTCTTAACTTAAAATATTGGATACTTTATTCTTAGTATAATTTTGATCAACAACTAATAATTTTCAAGTAATCTTTTTTTCATTTTAGTAAAATAAAAAAAATAGTATGATAGAGCGTCATAATTATATACTTTTGAGTATTTCATACAAGGTAATTTTACTGCAAAGTTCTGCAAATTTAAATTGCTTCATCAATATCTGGAAGCAATAACTATTTTAAAAATAATTTCTGAAAGTAAAATTGCTTTTTTATGACAATAATAATTATACATGGATGAATATTGTAACTAGGAATTGCAATATCGGACCAAAAAAGTTCAATACCGGTATTCGGTATTTTTTTTATCTTAATACCGGGATACCGGTTTTAATACCAGTAGTAGAAATGTCATTGGTGCTGTCATTTTACTTATAATTTCATCCAAATTATTTTTTTTTTTCAAAATTATCTAAAATCCATGATGGCTTGGGCTTAGAACTGAGCTTAAGTTTGTATATTCATCGCAATTAGACTATTTTCTCTTTAATAAATTTGTGTCATGTTTCGTTTTTAAATGTGTATGGAGTCCGTTTGTACTTCCTCCATTCACTTTAATAACTCTTGAAAATTTTTTTTTTACATTGTGCCATCACATTCTTTTCATCATATAAATAATGAAACCAAACCGAAGTATTATCAACTGATTTTTATGTTCTTTAAAGTTATTCTTATTCATTATTATGAGGTATTATTTATGAGTATATATATATAATAAATCTGAAAAATATTTTGAATTCTAAAAAGTATGATATACAAATACAATGCAATAACAAACTTACCAATTTAAAAATATCGAAATATTACACACTTTCTCCTATAACAACTATAACCTTGTTTTCACAGATAAGAATAAGAATTTCGAATTCTTTTACAGATAAGAATTCTAAATTTCTAGTAAATACCGAAAAAAACCGGTATTTAAACTTGTGAATACCGGTATTACAAATTGTACAAATGGCTCAAAATGCCGACCCGATATTGCAATCCCTAATTGTAACTATTCAAAATGATACAAGTTTTGAAAAGCATTTTAGTTCATAGAATCGTAATCGTTCGAACTCATCATTTTACAAAGACTATTACATTATACTTACTTTTCACTAAAAAAAAAAAGAATTATTGAGAATTTATTGAAATGGACAATAAATCCAACCTTGCTGACCACATCCATTGCTTATAAACATTTCTATAACTATCACTTTTATATTGAATAATTCTCCAAACCATGAAGGCACATTTCAAGGGCTGTTTGGACGATATAGTTAGAAAAATAATAAAAATACTTGATTTTTTTTTTTATTATTTTTCAATTTTTTTATTATTGGAAAATGTTTAAAATGTATACTTGCCATTTGGTTATTTTGTTTGGACTTATTTACTTTTTCAACAAAACAAAAATGAGATGCAGTTATTTATACATTAGAAAACACATTATTCAAAATCAAACGTCATTATAAAAATGTAAAATAGAGAGTTCTACAATGATGCAATAGCCCAAGGACAAAGCCGTCTACCTACTGGCAGATTCCAAAACATGGAATGTTTTTCTTTTTACAGGGTATGGTTGTCAACCCTACGCTCAACATTCTACAGTCATATTAGACCGAGACCTACGGTTTAAAGTTGACTCGAACCTGAAACCTGTGGCACCGAGCGCCAGAAGGCAAATCATTCGGACATCAGGCCGAAAATGAGAAGTTCGTAATAATGTAAAAACAGTTTTCAAAGAAAATTCAAAGTATTGAATATAATGAAAATGTAATCACTAAAATCTTTAGAGAAATATTTTGTTCACAATTTTCTAGTTTATTGCAATTTAGAAAATATAACCAAATCATTAATTTGCTTCAATAAAAAATAATTAAAAAAAAACACATTAAAAGGCAAAAGCTGAGTTTGAGAAAAAAAAATAAAGACAAAGATTGCAAAATTACAATACAAAAAAAAACCAAAAAATTGTTGAATAAATAAAAGGATATTAATAATTTCGCATGCTTACGTGCGAAAATATGTTCGAAAATCATTTTAACATTCCTCTAAAGTCTAAAAGTTCAATAAATAAACTCAACTGGAATGCAAATGAAAAACAAATAAATAAGGTTTAAATTCCAAACAGGTAGGAAGAAGGCAAAAATATGAAATTTGAAATATAAAAAATAAATAAATAAGCAGGTAATAGCCATGAAATGAACAGCCATTAATAAACGAAATGTTTCAAAATATTTTGATCTCGAGGAATGGATGTGAGCTCCACTTAAAATAAACGTTATTGATTTTGAATTAGATGTTGATTTTAATAACCATGTAAAGCACCACGTGAATCAACCGCCCATGAAACAAATAAAAAGTAGTTGTAAAAAAAAATCTGAACAAGTGTAATCCACATGATCTAAATACATTCTATAAAATGGTAACGAGAAATCAAAACCCTCACTAGAAATTAAATAACATGCGCTCAGCAGAAATGTACAAAATTTATTATCATTAATTTTGATACTTACTTCCAGTTATTAGAACTCAAAAATGGTACTTTGGTGAGGAACATTTTCATAATTTCATGGCAGAGTCGATTTAAAGAGGACAATAAAAAATGTTATTTTTTTATCAGATGTAGTAAAACATAAAAAACGTGGGCCTGAAATTTAATATTTAAGTGGCTGAATTTAATTGAATATTTTAATTGGCTGAATTGTAATAAAGTCACAACGCATTGAAAAAAGGAAAATAATTTGCAACTTGTCAAAATTTAAATTAAATAAGACTTGTAAATTTAAATATATACATTGAAAAATGAATTCTACAATGAAAACGTAAAAACAAACAAGGAAACATTGCTAGCGAAATTTTAATGCATTTTTGATCATCACAATTTAATATTAATACGGAATAGAATTTTATGAAATCTACATTCGGCAAAAATCTATAACGAATTTTTGTAGCGCCATAGTGTTGTTCGCTCAATCGCTCAACGTTAATTTTATTTGATTTTTTTCCCTGAAAGGTTTGACACAAGTTTAAAAAAAAAATCATTGGTTCACTAGACTGCAATAAATAATGAAAGAGACAGTGATTTTACATAATTTCACAAAATATTTAAATCTGATCAATATATATCGATAGGGATTGGATTTTTATTTGCACTATAGTCTATATTATCTTTAATTTTGAAGTATATATGCTATGATGTACTTTTTCATTCACTACCTCAGGCAGTGCGCGGAGTGAAAAATTGCGAATCGTGAACAATGGTAACTGCATATGAAACCGTGCTTATATAGACAGGGCTGCATATCAAGGTATGTAATCCACAAAGTGAAAGCAACAGCAAACTAAGGTTCAATATACCGATTTCTTAAAGATATCCCCATTGGAAAACTTTAAAGGAGTCAGATCTGATAATCTTGAAGGTTGCAAAACCCCCTCCCTATCCCACTGTTTGATCCAGCAGCATGTGGGCTTTCTATATCCGACTAATCACCTACTATCTGAAATGCACCGTTCTCCACCAAGCTGAAACCATAAGCCATGTATGGCTGATAAGGTATGTCATCCAGGGAATCAGTTAATACCATATGGAAAGATGCCAAATATGAACGTCCCGTGAGCCATTAAAGCAGCAAATAGAAGAGGGGGAGTCGGGGCTAGGCTGAAAATGTGACTCCTTTACAGAAAAATTTTTTTGTTTTTCCTGAATTCTAGAAGTAATTTTAAAAAGACAATTCAATTTTTTTCGTTCAATAAAAGAATCACCAGGAAAGACAATGGCTACTTTAGCAACAAACTAAGAAAGCAGTGATAGACTTTTCTCAGCTCTGAGGCCATAAACTCTTGGATCAACAATGAAAGATCTTATAGAGGCTATTCTAAGACAAATGAGATTGAATATATTACAAATAGAGCATCTTTGTGAAATGAAAGGCACATTTTGTTTACTTGTCTTCGGTTTTACTACAATACTTTATTTATACTGTTATTTTTTTATTGTGTATTTTTTTGTAAGTAAATTCAGAATACAAGGGATTTTTAAGTGACAGCAGCTATTATACTTTTAGAGTTGCAAAAATACCTTTCTTTTGTAAAAACTATTTTTATAATGAAAATTGCATATTAATAATTTATTATTATATATAATCAATTAATTTTACTTTTTTACAATTCATTAGTTAATTTGTTAAAACTATGGTTAAGTTTTCAAAAGTCGGTATAAAAAATTCTACTCAGGAATTGGAAATTTTTTTAGTAAAATTCACACGGAAAATGTGATATTATTTTATAAATCAAAACTAAATACCCGATCTCAAAACTTCAAATGAAAAGAATAAATGGTACATGGAATTACTCATTGTTATGACTTCAATAACTCAAAATAAATTACCTTTTACACCAAAACCACGGCTGTATCACCACATACTAATTTATAAAAGTCGAAAACTTGAGAATTGAGACACTACACACTACTACCACACATGAAATAATAAAGCGAATCAAAATTACAAAATAATAACACAGTTTCATTAGATTATTATGGTAATATATTATTATATATATTATAATTAGATTATTATGGTATATGGTACATAGAGCAATTACGATAAATTTTAACATGTAATGTCAAATATCATATAAAACAAGTAATCTGAAAAATTTCTTTTTAAGTCAATTCCTACTTTTTTTCACTTTTTCTTTATAAATAATTTTCATTTTTTTTTTTTTTTTTTTTTTTTTAGTTTATCTGGCGCCGTCTATTGGTAGATACACACTGCTTAAATGTAAAAAAACCTAAAATTAATGAATTTTATATTTGAAAACTGTATTCACATCAGTGTCATCCACTACAAGTTAAAAAATGCATTAGAACTTGAGTGGATGAATAAAAAAGTTTTTTATGAACGATTGGAAATTTGAACAAGATATACATAGGGAGAGAGTATGAGCTAATAGAAGGAATTGAAAAATAATGAATGCGGAAGTTAATTGGCAACATATTGCACTCAAACCTGTTTTTGTACTGGGAATAAGAACTGCATAAAAGAAATCGCATAAAAAAATATCCTGAAACTTCATAATTTGCTTCTAAATACATTGTTTTGCGGTAAACAGGAGAGCATAAAAGTCCCACAAAGAAAATATGTCAATCAAAACCTCACAATTTGTTTAGAAATGCAGTATTAAATTGGAATAAATAAATAAATAATTATTATAATTATAAGTAAATTATTATTAATATTATTATTAAAATTTTTTTACAAAAATTTTGACCCACGTTTTGGGATGCTCCTTATATTCGATGCGCCATATTTTTGTCGATGTCTCAATGAAAATATCATGAGCACATATGAAAATAATTGCTATTCTATTGCTTTTAATTCATAAAAATCTCATAAAAGAATATTTTCCTAAGAATTCAGCAATTTTAAAATATTTTTGCTGTTTTAATCGTCGTTTCATTGTATTTATTTTGATTACGTTTTTTGTGCATATTCAGGAGAATATTCAGCGATCTTAGTATCTTCGAACTTAGTATTGTTTCAGTAAATTCAGTTGCATATCAGTTACTCTACATAAAAAAAAAATATATTCCTTTTGTCAGCAAAATTTTAGTGTTGTTATTTGGTTTCATTCAGATGGAAATTCTTTTTTTTTAATGAAAGTGGCATATTTTTCTGATTTGAATGGATTCATTGAGCAATATCGTTGTAATCGTTTTCAAAACTTTTGAGTTACCAAAATGAAATGAAGTGAAAAGAAATCAGAAATTTCGAACCCTCTCCACTGTGATAGTCTTTTACAATCCTTTAAAAAAGGAAAACATTCTCTGCTTCAAATCAGATGTTTTTTACATAAAGATAACAGTATACGATTTCGACAATTTAAAATGCACCATTCTGTATCGAAACTATTATTGCTCAATAAAAACTCGAATGAGCCGTATATTTCTTTGTGAATCCAGAAGTCGTTTTTTTTACGCAAATGTAACAATACAGTTTAGCAATTTGAAACGCAATGCTCTCTGCCTTTGAAAATGTCATTACGCATTAGAAAAATTTTGCAGGCTTTTTTGAGCATTTTTGGTTTTTTTTTTTTACAAAAACACATTTTTGAAATTGAATAGATATAAATTACTTTTAATTACTTTGAAGTATTTGAAGAATTGAAAATAAGACGGTTATGCATTTTGTCTTTTGGAAATAAAAAACCCGAATTTCTTATTTAAAATTTAGCGACATTTTAATTAACAGCATAAGCATTTGGTTTGCTTTTCAATAGTTCTTTAAAGTTTGTAATCTTGTGCACAAGAGGGCTAAACAGATAGGGACCTACAGTTTAAAGTGGATTCCGAACCACAACAAACATCCATGGCACCGCCGGAAATTGAACCAGAAACCTGTGGTGACCGAGAGCCAGAGAGCTAGCCACACGGCCATCAGACCCTAATAAAATGAGGAGTGAATTAAAGCAAAACACAAAATATATTATTAAGTAGAATGATAAAGAAAGTTTATTCTTTATTTACAGAACTAACAAATAGGCCTTAACATAGCTTGGCTTTATTACATATGATAGATTTACAATAGGATAAAAAAAACACATTTTTTATCTCATACAAATTATTATTGCGACAAATACATGAAGTTTGCAAAAATTAAAAAAATTAAAAATGTATTAAATATTTTTCTCGTATAACATTGGTTGAAGCTTTCGTATCTATTAACAGTTAATATGACATTCATTTTATATAATGTGACTCAATATAATATTTTTATTTAATAATAAAAGGAATTTTAAGTCACGCGAATCTTCACCTGTCGAATAGAAGGATCGTTTTGATCGGAGCGATGTAGCTGTTAGTTGCTTGCTAGCGACTAGTTGTGTCAGGATACAAGACCAATCTCTTTCTTTATATTAATTTATTGTACTACAATATTAACATACACTATATTAACAATACTACATACATATGGAACCCCGTGCCTCTTCTACAATAGCATTAATAGTTAAAAAACATGAACCCATCACGTACGGTCCCTGACCGTGTATCTCTTTCAGATGCTCCTTGCGTTCTCCTTCGTCGTCTCAAAATCTCACAGCTTCTCGACACACCAGTTCACGCAGTTACTGGCCACAGTGGAGATCTCTCGCGGCTATCTAATAATAATTAAACCTTACACAGTCATTTGATGATGCTGGTAGGAATGGTTAAACTATGGCACAAAACAGCATCAAGACAACAGCGGCCATCTGAGAAAGAGACATACAGGCCATATCCTCTTACCATCATGCACAGAGAAGCGCATTTGCAATGGTGCCAAACTGGCTCGACACTAGAGTTAAATCGTTTCCAGTGAGGACTTTTTTCCTTCAAACTGTTCTTCAGTGACCATTGAAGGCATGTCCCTAAGACAATCGTGGGATAACTAGCCTGATTGTCGCTCCCCACATAGTTATGTACACTAGTGTCATCTCAATTTGTAGCTAGACACCTTCGATTGTCATGTATGACATTATTCTATTCCTTGCAGAAAGGGGATAGGTTGACACTATTTTGTGCCCGTTCATGGTATTCTGGATTAGCATTTCAAAAGGTTTGCTTTGTCGCTCTACGGTCCTTTTGTGCACACTTTGGGCTCATTAGACTGGGACATACAGTTTAACGTGGATTCCGAAACACTCACAAACATCCATGCCCCCGCTAGGATTCGAACCTGAAGCCTGTGGCACCAAGGGAAAGAGCACTAGCAAATTCGCCAGGCCGCCATTTCAAAAGGATAATGTGTGGCAATAAACGGTAATCATTTGCACATTATATAGTGAAGTCACTAGATCTCTTCCCAACAGAACATGGAGCAGAAGCCTCCGACCCTCTCACTATTTTGCTTATCTAACTCGACATTTGGAGAAAAAGTGTTAAAGGAAATCCTGCAAGAGGACATCCAGCAACTCTGTGAATCAATGACAAGCCAGAGAAAAGTTTGCCCAAGCACTACTAATTCGCCAATGCCTTATTGATTGGTTCAAAGATGAAGCTGTATCTCGCGAATAAAATATTCAATTTCCTTATATTTTAATGGGTACTAATCCTTTTATACATATAGATCATATCTCGGATAATTCATAGGTGCCTTCGTTTTTCCCCTTCATAAAGTGTCGTATTTATTATATTCCCTGAAATATTAATGGGGTTTATTTTATTCATAAGTTTAGAATTATGCTGTTCATTTTGCAAAATCATTTTATCAAATCGTTATACGTTGGTAATTTTATCCATTTTATCCTGTGAGATGTATTTAATTTTCATTTCAGTCAATTCAATAGTTTTATATAATTTTTAGACTCTTTCACAAATCATTTATTTAATCAATAATTATCAATTATTAATTCCTCCATATTGCAATTATTGATTCATAATTATCAATTATCAATTATTATTGTCAATTATCAATTATTATTATCAAATATAAATCAATTATCTATCAAATCTTAACTATGTTAATGCCCATATTCTATAAAGAACATACCAAATTATGATTCAACATGCTCGCATTTACTATAAAATAGTGGACATATTGAGAATTTAATTTGTTTTCTGTAGAATTAACTGTAAACCACATAATTTTTTGTTGCGATTCATTTAAAGTTTACATACAAATAACAGGATAGTTTTTTAAATGAATCCCTTCAGAACAGTAAATATCGAACTTATTAAACAGAAATGACTCATCTTATTTTAAAATTCATTGACATGTAACCTACTATTCCACTGATACCACCTTAAACCTTTCTGCGAAAATTTCGTGTAACTTTTTGGTTTCGTATTCCTTTTTTTTTTTTTTTTTTTTCATAAACATTTATGAACCTGGTAAAAAAAAGTTATCTTTTTTTTACAAAGATACGTTTTTTTAACAAAACCGATTTATCAACAAAAAAAGAAAACGAGAGAAAAAGGAATAATTTTTTGGCAGAAAATCTGAAAGAAAATAATATTTTTCTTATGACGATTGGCAACAGTTACATTATGTTAATCTAACTAATGACAATCATCATAAGAAACATTATCTTTTCTTTTTTTTTTACTTCACAGCAAGAAAAAAATATATATATAAAAAAAAAGAAAAGAACAAATAAAAAAAAAAAAAAAGTGTATAAAGAATTCATCGTGAGATGCAACCATTCGAAACCAATTTCTCAATCTCAGGAAAAAGCTCAAATGCCTGGAAACGACCTCGGAACACGCCATTCTCGCACGATACGTTGATTTAAACATCGTCACCACGAGAGCGTGTTGCCATTCTGGAAAAGGGGTAAAAAAAAAAAAAAAGAAGGTGAATTCGAAAATGGAATTTCAATTTGGCAGAAAGCAATTCCATAATAAAAAGAGAAATTCTTTCGTCGGTGGAGGATTTTCATTCGAAAGATATTTTCCCCGGCCCGGAATTTTTGTTCAAAATCGATGCGGACGACGCTGGATTTTTCAGACGTTTATTTACCAGAAAAATATTCTTTATTTTTCCTCTCTCGTTCTTTGCTTTGCGCTTGATTATGTTTACAGAGAACGTTCGATTTTTCTTCGAAAACACCGGGGCGGATCTGCTCGGAATACTCCGAAATTTCGCATTCTTGGAAGGGTGAAGGTTTTGTTCCTGCTTTTCCTGTGTACGTGCACAGACGAAATTTCGCGAGGAAGGACGTGCTTTTTACTGTTTCTGAATACTAACAGAAATAAAAGTGCAATTTCTTCTTAAATGCATAATTTTGAAGAAGTGGATTATACACTTTGTATCACGAATTTGCTACATTTTTCAATTCCTTCTATTGCCTCACACTCTCCCTCTATATATCTTGATCACATTTTCAATCGTTCATAAAATACTTCTTACTCATCCATTCAAGTTCAAATACATTTTTTTGAACTAGCAGTGGATGACACTGGATGTTAATACTGTTTTTTTCAAATATTCATTCAGTAATTAAATTTAATTATTTAATTTTAGTTTTTTTTTTTTAGTTTTAATTTGCATACATCTACCAATAGAGGGCACCAGATAAACTTTAAAAAAAAATGAATGAAAAATATTTATAAATGACTTTCTGCAATAAAGCGGGGAAAAAAAAAAAAGTAGGAATTGACTTTAAAAATATTTTTATATCACTTGTTTGCGACTGTGGTGGCTAATCTTTTCATGGAGCTCTTTAAAACAAATTAATTGCAGATAGTTGGATAAAAACGGTTTTCTTGTAGCCTATTTTCTTATTCCTATTTTTTTTTTTTTTTTTTTTACTTTATTGCAGAAAGTCCTTTATAAATAATTTCCATTCATTTTTTAAGTTTACCTGGCGCCCTCTATGGGTAGATACATGCAACTTTAATACAAAAAAATTTAAATTAATTAATTAAACTTCATTAATGAATTAATGTTTGAAAAAAGTGTATTAACATCAGTGTCATCCACTACAAGTTAAAAAAAAATGTATTTGAACTTGCGTGGATGAATAAAGAGTAATTTATGAACGATTGAAAATGTGAACAAGATATATATAGGAAGAGCGTGAACTGATAGAAGGAATTGAAAAAAAATACACAATATTAATAACCAAAAGTTTAAAGGCTCGTTCCCACCGAGGCGTGAGGCGGCGACGCGTCACGCGGCAGGAAAGAAAAATTTTCGACCCGTCCAAATCGAAGCTTCAGAAATCGCTTTACGCCCAGTGAAGTTCCAGTTACTTCTACTAGATGGCGGATCTACTGTTGGCTCAATCAAGCCATATGACGCGGCAAGCATTTGAGAGTTGAAAGTTGGGCAACTTCAAGCAGCGGTTTTGGGTATAACGCGGCGAGGCTTGTGATGGGTCAACGCCGCACGCCTCGCTGGGAATGAGCCTTATAAGGTTAACTTTTAACATGAAGATAAAAATGCTTAATGTCAAGGAACAATTTTGGTAATTTTTTTGCCATTTGTAGAAGGCCAGGACCTCCGTTAGGATCACTGGTCTAGACCACACACAGGATACGACACATTTGTAAGGTAGAAAGGAGGGTGGTGAACGTAACTAAAGTGAGTGTTATATAACTGAAGTCTTCTGTTACACTCTGAGTCATGTAAGATGTTATGCATCCAAGAGTATACAAAATTCAAGAGCAAAAATTGAAGGAGTGGTAAAACACACCTAATTTTTGTCCTACATTTCCTGGACGTATCGTATGTGGTGAATCGTTAGACGACGCTATCACTGATGGTTGTTTCTTTCCTGAATTGCAGAAGAGATGGCTGATGACACGAATGAGGAAAAAACGGACGTGCATTTTCTGTACGGAGCTGTGGCCGAAATTCGTGTGGAAACATCAAAAAGAATACTAGATAGATTAATGGCTAATAAATGTTCAATGGCTAATAGACATTAATTGCTAATAAATGCTTGGTACAGTTGCAAGATGAATCAACACACTATTCACAGTATTATGTAATATTACTGGTAGTACGACATGCACATGTTTCTGGAATACATATTTAAGCTTTGCTAATGAAGCTGGTTTTAGAAAGTACACTTTTAAATTCAAGTATAACCAAAATCAAAACTCGGGAAATCCGAATGGCCACAAATAAACATAAGACCGACTGAGAACCCGGTTCTTCCCGATTATTTAGCGTAGCAGTTGTTCACAGGAGCAGCGATAAGTGAGGATGGTTAGTCAGTTGTATAGAAACCGCCTTTTAAAATAAAAGTAACTACTACTACACTATGCCAACCACACCACATCATATCACTGCACCTAGAGCTGAGTTGTCAATTTACAATTTGAAAATGATGTGGGTGCGAAGAAATCTGATTGGGCTCTGTGAAGCTATACGTTCTTATGAGACGGGGACCTACGGCTTAAAGTGGATTCCAAACCCTTACAAACATCCACGGCACCGCTAGGATTTTAACTGGAAACCTGTGGCACCGAGCGCCAGAGCGCTAGCCACTCGGCCATCAGGCCACTTTAAAAAAAAAAGAAAAGTAACGACAATTGCCAATGCTGGCCAGCCAGTCTGTTTCCTGACAAGGCCATCTGGTGATTAAAAATTGAATTGTTTTAACTTAAAATTTTTAGTATATTAAAAAAAACACACGAACGATATATATATATGTATTTTTAGAAATGGATCTTTTTAATCAATTTTTGAATCATTAATTTTTAAAGTATGTGCTGACTTTTTATTTATTGTTTAAAAATATATAACTATATAGTTTTAGACAAATATTTACAACACATACTATTATGGAATTATAATAAAGATGTATGAATATTTGCTATGTAGTTCAAATATATCTTTACTGTAGCTTTCAATGATGCTTTCAAGATGCTCGTAATGAAATATAAATTTCCATTGAAATGTAAAATACAGTTCACTCGATACCTGTTACATTATAATGAGGACACATCCAAATATTTCCTGAAAATTTAGTAAGTACCGATCGATGATAGCCAGTGTTGAAATGGGCGAGGACAATCTGTGGAGTTTCATATTATTAATTACCTTAATTAGTTTACTGTGTACCAGATTCCATGAATTTTGCAAATATTTGAGAAGACTATTAGCAAATAGGGAACGAAATCATCCCCGTGAAAAATGTTGGTTCCTATACATTCGATTCTATAACGATAAAAGAGTTCGGAATGGAAAAAAAATTGTTATTTTTTTTTTTAATTAAATAAATTTAACAATTATCATAACAATGTATGGAATGAATTACCATTTCTATTCGCAATTCTAGATAGTAATTTTATATTGCACAGTAATTTCATTCAAGTAGACCTATTTTGTTCTATGGCTTTGAAACTTCGACTTTAGCAAGATCTGATGAGGCCCATTTCAGTCTATTTGTGCGGAAGATTTGAAGGGCTATTCATGAAGAAGTTAGGAGAAATGATTGTTGGAAAAGACGGTACACCGCAGAAATTTATAAATGCTATAAAGACCCAGCTATTATAAAATTGATTAAGATCAATAGATTAAACTGGGCTGCTCATGTATTCAGAATGAATGATTTAAAACCTTTAAAAAGGCTCGTTTTGGTAAAGCTACAGGGATAAAGAGTAAGAAGACGACCCAAGTTGCAATGGATAGACGCAGTTGAGAAGGATTTTGCTGAACTAAGAGTTAAGAATTGTAGTCATCAAAGGAATGCATGGAAATCTCTCAATGGAAAGCCTTCACACATTCTGGCCTGTCGTGCTATTGATGATGATGAATTTCATTCAAGATGAACAGCAACATTCACATTGTCAAGTTTCTAATAATAAAACTTAAAAAATACCAGATAAATTAAAATATGGTCAGGAAATTAGCACTTGATAGTTCTACCACGCAGTGTGCGGAAGCGTACACATCTGGCTTAAAGGAGAAAACGGCGGCATCGATTACTTAGTAGAGGGGCTAGTCAGGTATACGATTTTAAAACAAATAAGTTCAATAGCTATTGAGGAAATATTTTCATCACATTTTCCTTTTAATATCGTATGATCTAAAATTTAAATAACTGCTGTTGTAATTAAAACTCATAAAATATCAGAACAGAAAATATCTTCCACCCTTATCAAGCCGTTCCATTTGAATTCACTAGGACTTGGTCTCTTGCCAATTTTCCACACTAAGGAAATACTTGCCAATTTACCACTGGGAGAAGTTTACTTTCGCCAAGTGGTAAAGTGACCAATTAGCGTGAAGTCGGGCCATTATAGACTCGATGGCGATTGTAACAGTATGTAAAAAGAGTCGTGCATCAATAATTCAAATTGCCTAATGGGAGTTTTCCAAGTTTCCTTTCGCACAACTTGCAAACGGAATGATGAGTGCAGAAAAGTAATGTTTGGCCCTCATCGCCCATTGATGGATTGTTCATGGCATACATAATTGGACAACAAGACTCACTGATGTTCAATAAAAAAAGTTTCTTGAGCTTTTATTATTCTTATTATTATGGTTGTTGTTGTTTTTATTACTTTAAATCTAGCAGATTTTATTTTATTTTATTCTATTCTTCTTATTCTAAAAGTATAATTCTAAGGAATAGATCCATGTTTTTTTTTTATTGTTCACAAATGCTAGATCAAAGGAAGTGATTATGGTTTAGACTACAACTTGAAATAGTGTTGGAAACCTCAGTAACAATTTAAAATTATTTTAATTCAACATTTGAAATATTATAATTTCGTAAGATAAAAACCTGATACCAATAACACTTTTTTTTTTTTTTACATCAGTTGATCTCGTTCTTCACTTATGTATATCACGAAAAGCCCTTGGACTTTGGACATAGCTTTAATTGTAACTGCCCCACATTTGCAAGAAAAACTTTTACTCCCCCTCCCCAACTATCGATACGAATGCTCATTTACACTGTCATAACAATTATCAAGATTAACTTCTATGGTTTTAGTTTATTCACATAAAATTTGAGAATCAACAAATCAAGTGATTAAATGAATATTTTTATATTAAAGCACCGTGGAAATTTCGGTTGCGAATTTTGATTTCATAAAAAACAAAACAAAAAATTACAGTCTCAAATGAATAATTTGTTTGAACAATATCTTCACTGCGTTCAAATCTGGAAATTTCAACTACCGAGTCTCCGCAACTGCTTCAAACACTTCTATACATCTTTTCAAATAGTACATTGAATATTCAATGCTGCTATTGTCATATACTTAATCGTGAGGAGATTAATTATTACTAATCTTGAATTTGACCAATAATTAATATGGGTTTTTATTAGGAAATATTTATTCCTTGTGGCTAACTTAAGGTGCCTTAGTTTTATATACAGCATCTACTTTTACGCCCCATCCATTTAAAAACTATGGATTGACATTAAAAATTCATTAATCTGACAACGTGGCAGTTTAAATACACTCAGATAAATAAAAATAATGCGAGACATCTTGAGGAATCTATTTTAATACACACGCGGGAAATATGTTAGTTTTGCTCGACGTATTTTGACAAGTTGACTCATCCATAAAATGTATTCCATGTTAAAATTTTGGAGGCACAAGAAAATCCACAATAGTTTATAGAAATTGTAAATAAGACCAATAGGAGTTAAACTGAAATTTATCACATGTTATAACCACTACAAAGATCTATTTAGATTATTGTGCCAACCAATTTTAACACAACAGCCAACACTGTTAAGGGGGCAGAGAGGACACGATATCCCGAAGAGCACATGCTGTTCGCATGAGATCAATGGTTATTAGAGCTCTCCAGATAATTCAACCCAAATCTCAATGGTAATGTATAACTAGGATTTAATCTCCTTTATAACAAAGGATCGCAATTACCCAGGATAGTAACGAAAGAGACTTTAATTAGTTGCGGCTGAAGAGGAGATCATTGCGCTTTCAAGGAGTGATGTGCGCATAGGAAAGATTTGAATAATATTTTATTGGCAAAAAATGCAGTACAAGCATGAAAAAATCGATGTTTTTTTTTTTTTTTTTTTTTTTTTTTTTTTTTTTTTTTTTTTTTTTTTTTGTCATTCATAGATATCAGGGAAATATTATAATCATATAGGATAATAAATACAATAATAAGATTTCATAAAAATGTCTATAAAATCCGACTTATTAAATTTATAATTCGTTTGCACTGTTGTTTCTCTTCCCCAATGGTGATCAGAGGAAATTTGCCATTGTATCTGTATATACAGGTACTACTTCATAATTTATGATCAGAAGTTTTAGGAATGAAAACACATCTAAACAAAGCCATTTTCGTCATACAATGCATGGACGCAAGCTGTGAATGTAGGAGAAGAGTGGTTGGCAGGATCGTAACGCCATACTATGCTTAGTTGTAATGCAAGCAGTGGACTAGGAATATGCCTGATTGTAACGCCATACAATGCATAGTCGTATTGCAGGTGTTGAATCTCTCACAGAAGAGTGGTAGGCAGGGTCGTAAAATCAAACAATACATAGTCAGTCGTATGGCAAGGTGTGAATCTCTAGGAGAAGAGTGGTAACCGTGATCGGATCGTGATGCCACACAATGCAATGCATGCTCAAGCAATGGTAGCAAGCATGGTATTGAATATCTAGGAGATGAGTGTTAAGCATGATCATAACATTACGCAATGCATGGCAGTAACACAAGGGGTTCAGCAGCTAGACTGTAACTGTTACTGTCTTATGAAATTTACCAATAAGAAGATCGTTAAAAATTACAACTGGAACATTTCCACAGATACGCTGCTGGAACGGCGTGTAGGCTCTTTAATGTCCACACATGAAATTTGTAGATGCTAAATAGGCCCTTCAAGTTGATGTACATTTCTCCATAAATAACACATTTGCAAAAATTGAGGTACACCTGGATGCCTGCGTACAAAATAGGCACAGGATTGGTGATTGTAGATGCCAAGGCTTCCACCCTCTGTACATGGTAGGGGTGAAATCTTTCACTCTATATTATTAGCCAGGCCATCGCTTGGGCCAGGTTTAAGGGTTGGAAACTACTCTCGTGTTTCATTCTAGGCGATATTCAATCTTATGTAGAATGCACTGAGCGACTTGTGGAGTGCTAGCATATCCCGTATTCGACACACTGACGACAAAGGAGCTCGTTTAGCACAACTATCGATGCAATTGTTGAAAGGTTATCGATCTGGAACACGTATTGTTGAAAAATACCTCCAGTAAGGTGTTTGGTGCTTTCACAAAATTCGCGGCCGTAGTTCCATATAGGAAACACAAGCCTTTCTTTTTCCCTGATTTGTGTGGTAAACCATCTCCACGGCAATCCACGAAAGAAATGACTATCAGTGACAACACCACTGACGATATGTCCATGAATTGTAAGACAAAAACAAGTAATACAAAAAAATTTTTAACTCAATTCCTACTTTTTTTCACTGTATTTTTAGAAAGTCCTTTATAAATAATTTTCATTTTTTTTAAGTTTATCTGGCGCCATCTATTGGTAGATACATGCAACTTAAATCTTAAAAAAAACTAAAATGAATGAATTAAATTTAATTACTGAATGAATATTTGAAAAAACTGTATTCACATCAGTGTCGTCCACTACAAGTGTAAAAAAAAAATGCATTTGAACTTGAGTGGATGAATATGAAGTATTTTATGAACGATTGAAAATCTGAACAAGATATATATAGGGAGAGTGTGAGCTAACAGAAGGAATTGAATGACTTGTTTAGATGTGCTCTATCACTCCTCAAATTTCTGCTCATATATTTTGAATTATTTTATTTAATTATTTATGCATGCTTAAGATCATACATGCTTCAGAGTGTAACACAAGACGTCGGCTACACTACGCATATTTTGGTTACGCAGTAATTGACAACAAACGAATTTGGAACTAGGAATAAGTGTAAGTTTGGCTACCTCCCTCTACCCTTCCGCCTTACATAATTATCACATCCCCCATATAATCTAAACTAGCGATTCTTTGAAGGTTTCTACCCCCAAAGAGTTGCGAAAAAGTTTGGAAAATCTACCTTCCTAAACTTTTTACCTTTTTTGTAATTAATATTGTATATTTCATGCATGAAGTTTTTTTATAACGCTTCAAATGCTACAATTTCTTCTCCACGCCATAGTTAGTCAAACGATACTTGTGATTGTAATTTTAATTATATGATTGTAATTAATTATATAATCGTAATGATTAATTTGGCTTTCACGAAATTCCCTTCCTCAGCTCTGTACAGGAAATACATATCCGTCTTTTCCTGATTCGTGTCATCAGCCATTTGATACTTTATGATATGTTGTAATTATTTTCCCATATTTTTTTAATGATTCATTATATTTATGTAATTAAACATAACATTTCTTTAATGTTGTTTTCATATATACTTTTTTCCAAATCGTTGGTATGGGCTGTAGGAAAGTTTTAAATTTGAAAGCGAACCGAAAATCGCATAGAATGACTGGTCTGAATAAGGGGTGGCCAACCCAAATGATCTTGCGGGTCACTTTGGAAATGCATCCTAACTCTGAGGGCAGCATGTAAAGCTAAATATACCCACATTAGATTGAGACCCACTGTAGGCATTTCTTTGGGTGAAACACTGAAACACAACGACTTGTTATTTTTGCGGTTACTATTATTCTTACATGTGAACGTATATAATATAATAATAATGATACTAAACGCACATTGTAAAGAAATATATAACACTCAAAATGAAATATAAACCCATATATAAATATAAACAAATATATAAATATAAATAAAATCATTAAAAAATATTTATTTTACTAGTGCAATATCTGTTTGCGTAAGAATATTATTTTAAAATCAAAGTTAATTTTATCTCATCATTTCGACAGTTCAGTTTTTGAATATAGGGATGCACACATAATGCATTGAGTTTCACTACGTTGACTATTCTGAAATAAATATATTTTGTAAAAGTTTGATCTATCTCACGGCTCGTAAAATGCTCAAGGCAGGCCGCATGCGGCCCACAGGCCACGGGTTGGCCATCCCTAAGTTAAACAGAAACTTTCTTTAATGTTATTTTCATATATATATATATATATATAAATATATATATATATATATATAAATGCCGCAAATCGCATACAATAACTGATCTAGACAGTGGCAGAATTTGTTTATCGTGTTTCGAGGTGTTCCAAGCTTATTTCATATTTTATATAAAGAAATATTTTTAAAATCCCGTTCAATAGGAATAAATGGGAAGGCTAATGAATAAAATGTAAAATATGCACGCATGTTTATTTTGTTACTAATCATGCAATTCTTATCCCCGAGAAAGGCTTTGGGGAGAAATGGGTTGCTCATGGCTCATAAATAATTAAGCAGTCGTAGCGAAGTATTTCGAATCGTGCCCATCCATTATACTGAACATGGATATAATATACTGAACATTCAACTAATCGCACTCGAGCGACTGAACGGGGAATACCCGCGGGCCATAACGAATTCATGTATTCCAAAATGAGCAATTAGAATCGGTGCGTTTGGATTCGGCATTCTTGGCTTTATGCAATGTTTAACTACACTTTTGCTGTGTGCCATTTGAACTCTTTATAGTTAAAGAGGAGAAATTACATTAAAAATGCCTAACGGCTTTAATACATTTTTCTGATTATGTATGCGGTATGGCTCTCGTGTGCACAAAAATGTCAGTCGAAGTCTGTAGGGAGTTCTTTCTTCAAAGTTATAAAACTTTGAATTCTTTCCATGAAAAATTTTAGAAAAGAGATCAGGGTATGAGTCCCTTTTTTCAGTCTTTTCCACAAAGCCTCTTTCATATTTTATCGCATTTTTCATTAATTGCATTATTTTTTTTTTTTTTAAATTTAATTTTTATTTTTCCCCGACACTAAATGCTAAATAATCAATTCATTTGTATACTTCAATAATACAACCAGCCATCCTCCTCATCATCAGTGGCGCAACAGCCCCATGGTGGGCCAAGGCCGTCTGTCTGCTGGCAGATTTCGAAACAAGAAATGTTATCTTTATACAGAGTAGGGTTTGTCAGCCCTACGCCCAACGCTCTACCGTCATTTTAGACCGGGACCTTCGGTTTAAACTGGATTCCGAACCACTACTAACACCCATGGCCCGCCAGTGGCAGAACGCTATTCATTCGGCCATTCAGGCCCCAATACAACAAGTAGCAAACATATTTACTGATTTAGCTGCAAACAAAGTAGCACACACAAACATCCATGTAACTGCGGGGATTCGAACCTGAAGCCTGTGGTACCAAAGGCCAAAGCGCTAGCCAATTGACCATCAGGCCGCTACTAGATCTTGGAGAATTGGTAAGTGGCCCTATAAGACGGATTCAAAAACGGCGATGTAATAGGGGAAAAGGATAATTTCGGGGGAATTTTAATTTTAATTAATAAAAATTAAAATTATTTATTGTATAATATAAAAAGAATTAGATGAAAAAATATCACAATTAATATTATTTTTTTTCTTTTAAAATTGCCTTTCGCAACATTTATGCCACGAGTATCCCTTAAAATGAATTGATTCGTCCGCCTTTAAATCGGTTAATTACATAGAATAACAAGTAATATAGAAAAGAAAAATTAAAGTCAATTCCTACTTTTTTTTCACTCTATTGCAGAAAGGTCCTTTATAGATAATTTTCATTCATTTTTTTGAAGTTTATCTGGCGCCGTCTATTAGTAGATAGATATACGCAAATTAAATCTAAAAAAAACTAAAATTAATCAATTAAATTGAATTACTGAATTAATATTTGAAAAAACTGTATCAACATCCATTGTCATCCAATACAAGTTTAATGAAAAAAATGCATTCGAACTTGAGTGGATGACTGAAAAGTATTTTATGAACTATTGAAAATGTAAACAAGATATATATATAGGGAGAGTGTCAACTAATAGAAGGAATTGAATAAATACAACTCTATTACGCTTTTACTAAACACATTCGTTTTCGAAGTAATAAGCTTTAAAAGCGATTTAATAAATGGAAACAATTTTTGGTAGCATTTCATTGGATTGCGGATTTCTCTATTTTTATACAAGTTTCTAATATCATTAAATATATATAATATTTATACAGCAAACCGGCAATTTGAATAACAAAATATAGGGTTGCTAAAGAAATACAAATGGGTCTATTGAAAGGAAAAATTGAGCGACCGAATCAATGCGAGTTAAAAATTATAATTTGAATATCAATGAAAGTTTTAGAATATTTTTGTTTGATATTCAGTGATGCGTGTGCATACATTAAAAATAGAATGCTCGAGGAAAAGTTATAATTTAAATATCAATGAAAGTATTGCTTTTTTTTAGAATATTTTTTGTTTAATATTTATGGTTTGGTTTGGTTTGTCGCTCTACAGTCATCTTGGGCACTTAATATTTATGAGTATAAATATAATTCAATGATGTGTACATACATTAAAAACAGAATGTTCGAAGAAAGTAAAAATTATTTTTTTGCAGATAAAAAAAATCATGCAAAAGAGTTATGGACACTTATATGTTTATATCTTTTGTTGTGGTTGTTGTTGCTAAAAATGAGTGTTTTCTGTTTTCCTGTGAAACAATTTTTTTTAGCTTTTACGTTTACTAATATTAATCCTATATTTATGGGGTCTGATGGCCGAGTGGCTAGCGTTCTGGCGCTCAGTACCACAGGTTTCGGGTTAGAGTCCCTGCAGTGCCATGGATGTTCGTAGTGGTTCGAATCCACTTTAAACTGTAGGTCCTGGTCTAATAGGATCGTATAGCTTTGCGGGGTATTGTTACTCCTCATCCGTGCCTTATCTTCAAGCTACATGAACCTCATGGGTAGTGCTAAGTGAATAACGTCGGTGCAGTGCTTGCCTTAAGGCTTAAAAAGAACAACTGTCTAAGTATTTTCAGCTGCATTAGAAAAAAAACCCCTATATTTATAGGAAACTAATTAAACACTTTCACGAATTCACAGTTTTCATTTATGTGTATGCATACACGTCTCTCATTGTTAAATATTCTTGCGTCTTAATTCTATGGAAACAATAGAATTCATTCTCCAAAATTTTAGTAATAAATCTTGATTAAGATTTTTAACTTCAAATAGCTTCTTGGTTACAAAATAGAGATGTGACGTGTTTTAAATAAGAACAAATTGTAAAAAAAATAAATTCCCTTTACCAAAATAAATTTTTAAAAGGTATTAAATTGCGGAAAAATTATAAGTTGAAATAAAAAATAAAACAGAATTAAATTAACGAAGTTATATAAATTGTTTTAACAAATCACATTAAAAAAAATAATATTTAAAAATGTTTAGAAAGAACAAAAAAAAAAAAAATCATTGTTGAAATACTTTTTTTTTTTTAAATTAAAAAAAAAACTAAATTAAAAATAAAAATGAATACAAAGAAAAAAAAAAAATCATTTGCTGAAAAAATAATTTGCGAATTAAATTCCTTTAACAAAACAAATTTTACAATATTGGAAAATAATATATATAATATAAATAAATAATATATAAATATTTATTTCATTTTTATAAATAAATATATAAAACATAAATAATAAATTTCAACAAAATCAAAGTGACTCATCGCTGTTATTGTAATGAGTCATTCTAATGTTGATGCCAGAAAAAAAAAATTATAAAAAAAAAAATTCTTTCTTATCATTTCGTACCCTGCAATACCAAAACGGTTCAGGAGACGTCAATTCCAGCATAAGCGGGATACTTTTCTGAAACGTCCCTCCCGGGCCTATAAGCCTGCGCATACCACTATCGTGAGATCTTAGTATCCGGTAGACAGCTACTTTAAGTCACACAGGTGAATATCCCTACCCAGAAATTGTTTATAAACAATAATTCTTAACCCTGAATTTACATACCCATTTGGGATGCCATGCTAATCTTTTTATTTGCATTAAATATTGAATTTATATTTAAAATTTCGCAACACCATTCTGTTGCCTTTTACTCAACCCTGTTATGTAAATTAATACTGTTGATTAATACGTTTTATAATACTGTAATAAATACTGTTTTGAAAATGGGTTCGGTGCGGCTTGGCCAAAATTGGCTCTAGTGCGATTAAACACCGACACCTAGACATAGATAAAAAGTTGGAGACAAAGCCAAATATTTTCAGTTTTAAAGATTACTAGATTACTTACTTAAAGATTCAGTTTAAATTTTTAAAGTTGACATTTGTTTTTTAACATTGAAAGATGTTTTTTTTAACATTTGACTTGTGAATGACCCAATTTTCACTTTTTTTTCCATGAAGTTACTTTAAGTTGTTGATTTTAGGAATTACTTGCTTTTGCAGTCTAGCTAAAACTGGCACTTATCTCAATTAACAACATCGACCAATCATCTTAGCTTGGAGCAGAAAAAAAGCATACGTTCCAGTATTTGGACACCTAAACGCTAAGAGAATCTAAATCAGCTAGGGTTAATCCGAAATCTTCAAAGTTCCATAACTTGTTAAAATTTTTATAATTTAAAAGTTGTTGAAAAAATTGTTAATGTTTTGTTTTAGGCATAACAGAAGGAAAGATTTATTTAGTTTAACCAACCCTATTTACAATAAAAAAAAATGCATGGCATCTGCATCTGTTGAATTCCACATTTTTGCATGAGAAAATTGGATGTTGATTAACACTACAAACAGTAAATGAGTATTTCTATGGCAAAAACATGTTAGGCCATTCCTCATTCATTGGCAATACATATTTTTTTAAAATTTTAATTATTCGTGATGCTAATTTTATATTCAACATACTGTAGCATTTTTCCCACGGGAAGAGTTGTGGCATTTCATTTCCAGGACAGAGGCATGTATTCTTTGACAAGTACATAATAACAAACCACCACTCAAATTTGTTTTGTACTAATGAGAATAACTTGTCGCTCAAATCTGATAGCAGATAATTGGTATCATGTATAATGAGACCTCATGAAATTAGCGATTGTCTGTGCGACCTTCGCAGGTAGAATCAATTGCAGATGGAATGTGGACTGCACCATGAGTTGTTCCATCGTGGTTGGTGATTGACCATGACTTGAGAAAATGTCCACTCAAATGAGAAATGAGGGTTGATCTGAACTCCCCCCTTGACGAATTTTCTTAAAGGGAGGTTTTAGGAGCGAGTTCTGTGACCAGTCGACAAAGAGTATTATTTTTCTTTCTTTCTCTGAAGTGATTGAATAGGCCGAAGATTTTTTTAAAAGAGGCCTGTTTTCAAAGTGAGCCCCTTGCGATTTCGTAAATCGCTCAAAAATTAAGGTCTGCTGCAGACCAGGCAATTAGATTCGACGTGGACTCCAGAACTCTGAAAATCTCCTTCATTGGAGTGACCGATTATGAGTTTATTCTGCACTTGTTATCATATTTATTATTTTTAATTTTCATTTACTTTGTGTAATAATCCAGAGTTCAGAGTCCTGTATGAGTAATCTTCCTAAAGAGATGTATACTTTTTTTCGTATTATTTGTAAAAAAGTTGCTTTGGGATTTGGTAAAAATCGGTTTAAAGTAGTGGTGTCAAGTTTGAGTAAGTCCATTCGTAATCAGAAAATGTCATCTTCTATACACATACACAAGAAATTTTTATTTTAAAATATGATAATCCGTAATTTTTGATTTTCATCTTTAATTACGTAATTTTGGCATGAGAATCCGTAACTAACACAGACATGCCTGAAACTTCTGTAAAACATGCGCCTGCATCTCAAGATGGGCTCCTTAAAAGATGCCAAAAAATGTGCGATATTTCAGTTTACTAGAAAATGCATTTACATGTCGTTTAGCATTTTCTTTAGATAAAATACAAAGTCTTGAATTTGTTAAAAAATCGCTTTTAAAAATGTAGACTTAAAGGACATCATAACTTGAATTGAATTCAGTCCCATCGTCTTGGCTAAAGGACATAAATTCATTCTCCACTTCCGCATTCGCCAAGTAGGCTGTCACTCAAATCTGATAGCAGGTATTCAGTGCCATGCATAAGGAGAATTTTTGAAAATAGCTATTGTCTGTGCGACATTCAGAGGTCGAAACAACTGCAGAATAAATATGAACTATACCATGAGTTGTTCCATCGTGATTGGTGATAAACCACGAGCTGAGAAATGCCTGCTCCAATAAGAAGAGAGGGAAGCTGATCCCGTCCCTCCCCCTCTTAACGGATTTTCTTAAAGGGGGGTTTTGGAGGAAAAAAAGAGTGTTCTATGACGAGTCGACAAGAATTGCTGTCTTTTTCTCTGAAGCGACTGAATAAGCCGGATTTTCAGCTTGTTTTTAAAGTGAGCCTCTTGTGGTTTCGTGAATCACAGTATGTGATAATTAAGGTCTGTCGCAGACCAGGCAATGAGATTCCATGTAGACTCGAGAACTCTGATAATCCGTAACTATGGTAGACAGACCGTAATGCCTGACACTCCTGTAAAACATATGGGGCCCTGACTTCCGAGTGGTTAGCGCTCTGGCGCTTGGTGCCACAGGTTTCGGGTTCGAGTCCCGGCGGTGCCATAGATGTTTACAGTGTTTCGGAATCCACTTTAAACTGTAGTTCCCGGCCTGTTTAGCCCAACGTGTGCACGTGACAAATCAAACCAAGCTTGTAAAGAATGTGCCTGGATCTTAAGATGGGTTCATTTAAAAGATGTTAAAAGACACAACTTTAATATTTTCCTATAAAATGCATATGCATGTCATTTTCTATTTTCTTCGGGGAAAATACAAAGTCTTAAATTAATTAAAAAATCCCTTTTTAAAAATGTAGACTTAAAAGGATATCATAACTTGGATTGAATTCAGTCCCATTCACCGGAAAAATCATTTCGGGAAAGAGGACTCATGAATTCATTCTCCGCTTCCACATTCGCAAAGAAGGAAAAATGCCCCGATCCATTCTCAATCTCATTAAAATGAATTCCAAATGAACGCAAATTTTTTTTTTTCGAATCATAATTGGCAATTAATGAACGGAAATTGAAGAGTTTCGATGTTTAATCTTGTCGTGCCGAATTTTTATCCTTATTAATTAGGAAGATGGAATTAAGATAATGTGCTTTGAAGTCTGTATAATTAGACAACACCGAACCCATAATTAAGTCACAAGGCAAAAAACACTCCATTTGCTAATAATATCATTTCACTTGTGAAGTAGAATGCTGGATAATATTTTATTGTTGCATATGATCCGCTCGTTTACAGAATGATGCGATTAGACAAAATAGAAGGTATTACAAGTTGATAGCTTTGTATGCAATATATATATATATTTAAATTTAAATAAACCACTTAGAAAGAACTATGATTTAAGTAGCCTTTATCTAAAGACCTATAATTATACATAAAATAACATATCTCTGAAGTACTCATTATTTTTATAACAATTTTCCCAAAAATAAGAGAGTTAATGAATGGAAATAAAAAAAATAATTAAATTGTTTAACTCTAAAATTTCCCTTTTAAAATGTTTTATTGCAGATATTTAAATTTACATCTAGAGTTTAAAAAGATATTTTCTATATATATTTTATACCGTCATGTTCCTTCATAACTAGCGCTCTGTATCACAGGTTTTGGGTCCGAGTCACGGCGGTGCCATGGATGTTTGTAGGGGTTCGGAATCCCTTTTAATCAATAGGTCCCGGTGTAATAGGATCGTAGAGAGTTGGGAGTAGAGCTGACAATCATACTCCGTAAAAAGAAATACAGCTCATGTCTCGAACTCTGGCAGAATAGGCAGACAGCCTTGCCCACCCACGGTATTATTGAGTCACAGATAATGATGCTTTTCCATGCTATCGCCATGACCCAGATTTATAATTTTAATTTCGTGGAAATTATTTCCATATCGACATCTGAATCATCAATGCAATTGCATGAAATTATCGCACATCAAGGAATTCCTGCGACGTTGTTCCGCTCTAAGAAGATTTAAGAATTGCAAAAACTCCCGCTATTACTTTAACAGAGTTTGTTTTGAAAAGATTCAAAAATTGGGCATAAAGATGAGAAAAATTTTGAGAAATAGAAAAATATTTTTAAAACGTAGTACATGACTGTAGATTTCAAGCTCAAATAATACTCCATTGAATAAATAGCTTTACATTATTTTTAACCACTATACATCCAGATATACTAGTGTGTTAACAAACCAATTTTTTTTTTCTTTAGCGCCGTTGCGGTTTAACCTTGATAAAGAAATTCAGTGAACAAGAGATCTTTTATTACCACGAAAATCCCAAAGACGAGATAGTACAGAAAGATAGAGATGATACAAAAGGTACTGATGTACCCGAAAGGTACGAGAATGTGAGTTGACAGTTACCTTCGCTTTTAAAAAACAGGGTTTCATGGTGCGTCACAGAGTCCATTCGCTCTTAAGTCTGGATTAAGAACGAGTGGTAGCTACTGCGATAAGCGACACCTAGGTGCATCACGAGGAATCCGTTACGCCAACATTTATTAATGTTGTTTCTTATCCCACTTAGTAGACATTTAAACCAAGCCCCCGAATCCGTATGGATTTATAGTTGAAGGGTTAGGGGACAGCTTCTGTTGTGGTAGAGCACCCGTAGGTAGAAGTCTGACTTTGCTCTGTGACGCTCTACAGTCATACGAGACCGGCATCTATGGCTTAAAGTGAATTCCGAATTACTACTAACATCCATGACCCTCAGGGTCTCGAATCCGAAACCTGTGGCGCTAGAGCATTACACACTTGGCCATTCCTACCCCACATTAACAATTGGAATGTACATTGCCTCCTACTTTCTTAAACCTAATAAAAATTCGTCAAATCCCAATACGTCCAGTGCGTGCAATTATTTAGCCAGATTTGACTAAACGGCCAGTTTAGGTGATAACAATTAGCTTCACTGCGACAGCATGCAAAAACATTAACTATCGATTGGCAGAGATTCGTGAAAGTTAACCATCTACATCGTTCGACAAATTTTTGAAAGAAAAGAATGAAAATTGTCGCTCACAACACTTTGAAGTCAAATCATTCGAAGGTCATTAATATATTTTTTACAAATAAAGTAAAATTAAAATATTATAATTAAAGAGGTTTGATGGGCAAGTGACTAGCGCTGCGGAGGTCAGTGCCACAAATTTCGGGTTCAAGTCCCGGCGTTGCTTGTAGTGGGGACTTTAAGCCGTAGATCACAATCTAATGCGAATGTAGAGCGTTGTGTGTAGTGTTGACAGCCCTACACCGTGAAAAAAGGAAAACCATCTCCTGTCTCGAAATCTGCCAGTAGGCAGAAGGCCCATGGTCCACCATGGGGCTATTGCGCCAATGATGAAGAAGAATTAGAATTGAATTGCTTGCTTGTATAATATTGCTTTATTTATTAATAATGAATTCATATCTATCAAATAATTTTATAACAAAATATAATATTATTTATTAAATGAACTTGAAAAATCACATCTAAAATTGCTGTTATTTATATAAATCTGTGTGAGCAATGAGACTAATTTTTTTTAACGTGTGTGTCTACCCTATTCTCACTTTTAGTATCCTTACATAATTTAATTTAAAATTCTCTTCCGAGTTAACATCCTCTTTATTATTCTTGCTGTACATCAGTGGTATTCCACTTTTGTGTACTACGATAACACATTTGATGAAGGAGGGCATTGACATTTGTGTGCCATGTGGAAGAAATGCCGGAAGGAATATTGAATGTTTTTTATGCTTTATTACAAACGACTTGGGAATTTTAATTTCTGCCATTTCGTAAACCGTTTTATATCTGTGCATCTATCTCTGTTTATTGAATTATGGACATATTGTTCTCGTATGAGATCTTTTTCAGTCCACTATGAAAAATAAGAATTAAAGTTATTTTACTTTTTTAAACGTCGGGGGAAAGATTGTGTTTCGACCCTATATTTTCTATTGAACGCCATTGAACAACAACCAATTAGAAGCCTGAGTGAGCAGAAAATAAAGCTTCTGATTAGCTGAAGTTCTATGACGCTCGACAGAAAACATAGGGTCGAAATCCACGTATTAGTAGCTTTATGTACACCCCGAACACTCCATAAACACAAATATGTACCTTTTAAGGGGCATTTGAGCATCGCATTGGGTGTTAAATATGTTAAAACCCGTAAAACTCAGACAGTTAAAATACTGATAAGCATACTGATAATACATACCCGCCCTCGAATCTCCACGTTTCTTAAAGCAGTAACTCCAAGACATGATACCAGTTACCAATCACTGAACTACTACTAGGTCACGAATAAGGTTAAAGCTGATATTTAAGGATGTCGAGAAAGTCATATTTTCGTCAAGTTAAACTTGTCATTTTTATGTATATTTTTCTAAGAAACTATCAAGATTACAGATATGAAATCTTTATACGAGATAGAAGTAAATATTTTATGCGCTTTGATACTTAAAATTTCTGTATTCAATAGTAAATTTTATGTCTGGATCAGTTTTATTCCACTATTTTTTCTACATTTAATTTCTCAATAAATGACAAATTTTTTGTATTAAAAACATTCGCATTGAAATGAATCAAAATTTGAAATGGAAGAATTGAATATTAAAAAAAGGAAAACAATCACACATATTTTTTTTCTAATGCAACTTGCAAATATTTAGACAATTATCTTTTTATGTACCATAAGCAAGGGCTGTACCGACGTTGCTCCGCTTAGCACTACCCTTACGTGAAGATAAGCTACGCACGCGGAATACTACTATTCCCGCAGCGGTCTACAATCACGTTAGACCGGGACCTACGGTTTAAAGGGGATTCGAATCACTTCAAACATTCATGGTACCACCGGGACTCAAACCCGAAACCTGTGGTACCGAGCGCCATTCACTCGGTCATCAGGCTCTTATAACAAAAATACGTGTCGTGTGAAAAAAGTTTTTATGGATTTTACCTGTAATTAATACGTAAGCTATTAAAAATGCATTGAAAAATGCACACAACTTACGCCTTTTCTTCTAACCAATGTGATATACAATCAGAAAAATAACATTCTGCACTCCGTAATTCACTATTACAATAAAAATCAGTTCGCAAATCGAATTTCGCTTGTCCAGTATCTTTTTTAAGCACCAAATAATCTGTTTATGCACAACGAAAAGTTATTTCGGGGGATTTATTAACTAAACATTAAGAGTTTTGACAAAAGTATTTTTGAAAAATAGTCAGGACGTCATTTTGAGTGAGAGTCCCTATTCTAATAAATGAATGAAGCCAATGTTGATCAACATAATCTCCCCGAGAAAAAAAAAATGAACACTACTGCTCGAATCATGACCAAAAACAGTACAGATCTTGTCCAATACACGACACCAGACAAACAGATTGCTGTTACTACTTTTGCCACACAATAAAAGCAGAATCTTTTACAAACTGCAAGTTCATTCCTCAAGGGATTTGCACACATTCGAACAGACCCCGAAATTCTTCCAATAAAAATACTTCTTCCTTATTGGAATTCTTTAACGAACCGACGCTGCTTAAAACCACACGAGATTCTCTGCCAAACCCGCCTAAAGCAGACGATAAAATTACACCAGTCCCTCTCTAAATGATAAGGAGGAATGGAGAGAACGAAACCATCCGAATGCATTCGACTGATATCGTCCCCCACTCTCCAAAAAAAAGAATGGTAGATAAACAGTTGGTCCTCCCGTAGCAGTGCACGACAAACATTAAAAGCACTCTTCCCTTAAGAGTCCGGAATGATGACGCAGGGGACTGAGTCCATAAAAGATTCCGGAGAGGAAGGAAAAAAAAAAAAAAAAAAATTGTTCGAGACGGTGTCTCTGATCCAGTCAATATTCTGAAGGAAGAAATCGCTTCACACCCCCCCCTTCCTCCCTCCCATCCCACCACCTTCGGGAAGAGATCGATTATCTATAAATAGCAATTGGAATCGTCGGCTCACCATTTCCGCTGCTAGAACTTGTTGCCGCCATTTCTTTGTGGAGCAGGGTGCCCTTCGAAGTTAGTGTCACTGTTTTCACCTGACACTTTTGGGAATGGTTTTTCTCAATGTAACAAAAACCAGTAATCCCAATCTGAACAGGAACGAAAACATGAAGGGTGTCTCAGTTGCTTTACAAAGGACATTGCTTTTTTATGACTACCTACGACATAGGACACTTTTATTTTAAAACGCTATACGTAGATCATTAAAAAAAAAACCCTCTTTCAAATTTTGATAAATGATGAAAACATGGCACTTGATTCGGTTCCAATTTAATGAAAAGTAAGCATTTAAAAATAAACAAATTGTAATTTATTGTAAACCTGATGATAAAAACTTTCGTCCAAGTGTCAGCTTGAATGATATAGAATTACTAGTAAAACCTGGGCTGCGTAACTAATATAATGGTGTTTCTTAAGATTTTCAAATTTTGAGGAAATATTAAAACATGATTTACCTCAGATTTAATGAAAAAGTAAAAAACCGTTTAAATAATGCCATTTTAGGAATTTTTTTTTTTTTTTTTTGAAAACTAGGAGATTAGCCTTATCATTGACAAAGTATTTAATCTAAATGCAGAATCATTTGCGCAGTTGTTTTTTACATATACAATAATTGCCCAAAACGAGTTCCACTTTAAATTATACTGACGAAATTAGAATCGCGATTCTATTGGAATAAATGTGTACTTATACGTAAACATTTTAAAGCATGAATATTAAGAAAATGTATGAATAATTATCTAACCACTTTTACTAAGTTACCACTTGCCTAAAACATTTATTAAGTTAATGCAATATAACGCACCAAATCCTTTTTACAGAATTTATTTTCTATTATTAGAACGTGCGAATCGGGTCAGTCATTTTATACTAGACAGTCATTTTTACATTACTGTCATACATTTTGCGAAAAGAAAAATCTCAGACATAATGATATATTTTAAAGTCTAGATGGATTATTGACAATTATTTTTCAAAAAATATAAAATTGTAACTGTTTTTCATAGTTACTACATATGTCAAGAAGGCCTTTCAGGTACTGTTATTAATGAGTACAATTTAAAGCTAATGAAATCCTACAAATATAACTCTAAGGTCCTTTCAGGTACTGCTAAGAGTAAAAATTCCTAATTTAATTTTTTTCATGATTCCTCTCGAACTAAATTCCGGAAAGAGGCGGAAAAAGGGATCGGCGCGAAAATGGATGTCGATAGTTTATTATGATGCTTATTTTAAAAACCATTTTTGTAAATATGGAATTGAAATACTGTGCATTAAAAAAAAAAATTGAAAACTAACAACCCCTCTGGTTTTTATTTATTTCCCTAAGATACCAACAATGCCAATAAATGGTATTTTAAATATAATAAACAATTCTTTACATATTTTAATGAAGTTTTCATGAGTTCCCACAAAGATTTCCTTTTAGAAATTATACAAATAAATGAAATTTGTATACGTTAGAGTTTTTATATTTTTATATGCCCTTTGATCAAGGATATGTAACTTCAGGAATCTGTGCATTCTTGAATTTAACTAAATCATATAAAAATACGTTTCAAAGTCTTCATATTAATAAAATATATAATTAACTGATTTTAAGAAAACATTAGTAATGATACACACAAGAAAATAGCATAAAGTTTATGTTTTTCATTTAGACCCTAACAAGTTAATGTACAATTTTTCAACTAATTGTAGTGAAATTTGTGACAATAACTAATGAAATTCTATAAATGTACTATAAACTAAAAGCTGTTTTGACTTTTTAATTTTACTTCACTCATTTTAGTTTCTCTGGTTTTTTCCCCTTCAAATTTTGATTGAGAGTAAGACAGGAATGTAAATAAATTTTAAAGATAAGCTTCAACAATTTTGAATGATAAAAAAAAAATACGCCACAGAATTGAGTTTCGCTTTTTTTTTTTTTCTTTTTGTGTTTTCTAAATTACGTCTACTTTTGCACTTTACATTAAAACAGACCAATAACTATGGGTTCTTAATCATCAAATTTCCAAAAAAATTCTGAGAAGTATCATTGAAGATTATTAAGAAAACAATTAGTTAAAAATATCCATAATTTAAATATAACCAATTTTAAATCCTACCCTACAACAGCTAACTTACAGTTGGGCTGGAATTTCTGTATGAAGGGGGACCCTTTCGAAACCCAACAAGGATAGGATGGAATATCGGGATAGGATGGATCATTCAGTTGGACTCCAGGAAAAAGAAAACTAGTCCCATAGGGGATTATCTCTATGGAATATTCAGTTCAAATTGGTGGCAATGGGTACCAAATCCCTTTGGACGCACCGTGGGTAACGCTGAAATAGCTACACGTTTGCCATTCTAGTGGTCAAAAATCCTGTTATTCGGAAACAAACACAATCTAAAAAAAAATTCTAAGTACATAGTTTCTTTGTAAAAAAAAGTTATCTCTTTTTAGGAGTTACGTTAGAGGTAATTTAAAAGCCTTATATATAAAACAAATTTACATTTTTTTAAAGTTTTTTTTTGTTGTTGTTGTTGTTGTTGAATTCTTCAATTAAATTCATGAATAAGTTATTTTAGTATATTATATTATAGAGTATAGTATATTATAGAATACAAACATTATTCTTATAGTCAATCATGATTTTCTTTGATCACAAAATTTTATTCAAAAATAATCCTTCAACAACAGTTTTTGTCATTAAATGCTTAAAATTTAATTTACAGTACGTTTTCAAAACTAATAAAGGATTTTAAATTATAAATCAGATATTTTTATTCGTTTAAAATCATTTTAGTAACTTTCTGTAAATATTATTATTAATATTTAATTAATAAAATATGTTTTCTTTAAAATATTCAAGTAAAAATGAAATGTTAAGTAAAAATACTAATTATATATAAATACAAAAAAATACTAAATATATATTAACTTAAAAAAATATATATAGTATAATATAGTTTTAAGTTAAATATATATTTTTAAGTTAAGTTTTTAAAATTTTAAGTTTTAAAAATACTAGATATATATTTTTAAGTTACTATATAAAACTTAAAAAAACACTTCATATTTAACTATTGAGGGCGTTTTAAATGCCAAACATTTAATCTGAAATCATTCACTACTGAAATGGTAGATATGTAGCACATTCAACGTTCCTCATGGTGCACAGTAAAGGTGGGCCTCGAACCCAATACATGTACTGTGTAGTCCCGGGGTGGACAACCCGCGAGCCGCATGCGGCCCACCTTGAAAATTTTTCCGGCCCTTGAGATTTATCATACTTTTACAAAATATATTTATTTCGAAATGGCCAAATCAGTGAAAACCAATGTATTAAAAAAAATTACATTATGTGTGCATCCATTTATTCAAAAAGCAACTGTCGAAACGATGATAAAAATTCACTTTGATTTTAAAATAATATTCTTTCAAAATACGACAAATATTGCCTGTTTTATTCATGAGTTCGCAGAATAATTCAATTATGTTCTGCGAACTCATGATGCGCTCGCATCTAGGAACATCTGATATAACAGGTCGTAATATGAATATAAAAATGTCTATAGTAGGGCTAAATCGAATACGGGAATATATAATTTTATATGCGGTTTGCCGAGTTATGACGCATTACCAAAGTGACCCGCAAGATCATTTTTGCTGGCCACCCCTGGTCTAAACCTGCAGATTTATTCTCTTTGTCCCATCCATATACACAAATAACAGGTGGACTGAAAAGTTCATAGTCTGACACATAGATGACGCTACTAGTAGTAATTCCATATGATTCTTAGTTAGCCCTGACCTTCAAAAGACACGTGTATAAATTTGACAGCTGCTGCACTATTAGTATGTGAGTTATAGCATTTTTAGTGTTCATCACGTGCAGTCCACTCGGCTGACTGTCGATTGGACTCCCGTGTGAAATGATGGAGCCATGTTTCATCCATTGTCACATATCGACGCAAAAATTCGAGTTTATTACGATTGAACAGCTCGAACACTGCTTAGAATCATCAATTCGTTGTTCTTTTGGGTCGATTGTGAGCTCACGCGGCACCCACTTTGAACAGAGCTTTCGCATATCCAAATATTCATTCACGTTCCTTTGATATCTTTAGGGTCTCAGTTATCTCAATCCACTTTACTTTACGGTTATCAGAAATTATTTTGTGGACTTTTTGATGTTTTCGTCGGTAACAGCCTCTTTGGCACGTCCACTGCGTGCATCGTCCTCGGTGCTCATTTCGCCTCGTTTAAATTTAGCAAACCCCTTCTCTACGGTTGATTTTCCTGGTGCAAAGTCCGAATAATGTTTATCAAGCCAAGCCTTGGCTTCAATAGTATTTTTTTTCTCCAAAAAGCAATGCTTTATTAACACACGAAATTCCTTTTCATCCATTTTTTTCAAACTAACAAAAGTTGTTTCACTAAAAATGCTGTAACTCACATACTAATAGTGCAACAGCTGCTAAATTTATACACGTGTCTTTTGAAGATTAGGGCTAACTAAAATCATATGGATTTAATACTAGTAGCACCATCTATGTGTCAGCCTACGAACATGTCAGCCCAACTGTTGCTTTCTGCGTTTGAATATATTCTTATAATAAAATCGAGCTGCCTCAGTTCAAAAGCCAATCATGCCATCCATCAGGCTTGTGCAGGCTCTTAAATTAATAATCTACGCACTCTTTTCCTAAATTGAAAAGACATTTAACATGCTTCTTAAATGTATACTTTTTTTACTAACAATTTTAATTACAATTAAAAATACTGAAGCAAAAAAAAAAAAAAAAAATCAGAAATGTCAATGTTTAATCTATTTAAATCTGACTTAGTACGCAAAAAATTCCTTTACCTTCGATTTCGAAACATAGTGTAGAAAGAATTAATACCTCCCATAGTTGCTGGCTTATATCGGAACTCGTTTTATAAAATAAAAATTAAAATAAGATTACTTTAAAAAAAAAAAAAACTCATTAAATTTTTCATACTACACAATTCTGTTCTAGAAGGAAATTTAAACCACAATTTATTCATTTTAATGAAAGCCATTAAAAAAAAATGCTAATAAAAGTTGACTTTTTCATCTTTCACGCTTGAACAAAGAAGGAAGCCTGCAAAGAAATTCAATATTAAAAACGATTGATATTAAGCTGAAGCTTAACGTTTTATAAATTTTTCACATTCTAAGTAGCTGGCATTTAAAAGAGAAAAAAAAATAAAGCTATGCCTGAGTATAAAGCTAAACTTTTTTTGTGAGAGTTGCCGTTGCTTTTGGGGTTTTTTTTCTCGAGATCTTGAATTCTTGTGTTCTTGGTTTTTATTTCGAAAATTGTAAAAAAAAAAGTGTGCCGATGAGAATCTTGGATCTTGAATCTTATTAAGTAAATCGTATAGTTACATATAGTAATTATCAAAAATTTGGGATATATATATATATATATATAGAGAGAGAGAGAGAGAGAGAGAGAGAGAGAGAGAGGACCCAAACTGTATTAAAAAAATTTTCACTGAAAGATCTATTTATTTAAACTCAGAAAATACTGTTAACATTTTAATGTCAGAATGCCTCCTAGTGATAAGAGCGGCCTGATGGCTAATTGGCTACTGCTCTGGCTTTTGGTATCACGGGTTTCAGGTACGAATCCTGGTGGTGGCATGGGTGATTGTGAGTGGTTCGGAATCCATGTTAAACTGTAGGCCCCGGTCTAATTAACCTAAATGCTCAAAATGGCTGTAGAGCGACAAACCAAATCCAAACCCTAGCAATAAGATGATTCGGAGCAAATCCCCGCCCCATTTCAACAGAACTAGATCAATAGTCCAACTTCTGGCAAGAGGTCTTATCCTTATGCTTAAAACCTTCGTTGCCGATATCGCTTCACGGTGTGATGTGGCTTCCGCACCAAAGAACCAACCCCGCGCCAGAGCGAGATGTGGAGGGATGTCTGAGTAGCCAGTCACGCTTTCCCGCCTCAACATTTATTTTCGCTTCAAACGGCACTCTATGCGAGGCGTGGAGTAAAAGTGAGAAGCTAGTTGTAGAAGAATGTGGTTTCGTATTGATAACTTTATGGGTTACTTATTACAAAAAATTTTGCAGTATAAGTTGTACAGACGATAGTTCTACAGGGCCTCCATGCCTTTCCAAATAAGAAAAATGCAATCTAATAAGCGCCTGACAGATGATGCAATTGCAAATGTGTTTGACTGAGCTTTCGGAAGAGTACCGAAGTGATGATAGTTACGACAGCGATGAAGGATTCATTGTCCTTCTCAAAGTTTGCAGTCATAATACCCTTGTAACCAACTGTTAATGATTGATTTAAATTAAATATTTATCAGTTATAACGTGTCATACAAAAATAATGCGTTTTGTCACTTATTCTCATTCTCACACATCACGGGATAGCACGTAATGTAACATTTAGGAAATAATTTTACCTCTGGCTCGTAGTCAAAATATTCTGTAAGGAAAAGCCTAAATATGACTTAGTAATCAGTATGGCACGTGAAATCGTGTTTCATTAGTACTTTTCAATCCCATTCGAGATAGATAGTGAAATTTCAAATGTGTTGGTTGAGCTTTCGAGGTATGCTAATTATGATAGCGATGAAGAATTCATTTCTATCCAAAGTTTGCAGTCATAATATCCTTGTAACCAACTTATAATGGTAAATATTTGTCAATGCTACAGTATCGTACAAAAACAATGAATTTCGTCACATATCTTATTATTTTTTGTTTCATTTTTACACATCTAAAGCCACGGTAATGGAGCTTTCAGGAAATAATTTTAACTCTAGTTCCTATCACGCGCTGCCAATTCTGTCATGTAAGGCCTAAATATGACTTAGTAATAAGTATGATATACACAATCATGTTTTATGACCACTTTTCAATCCTATTCGTCACAAAAAACAAGTAATATAAAAACACAAAGTCAATTCCTACTTTTTTTCCACTCTATTGCAGAAAGTCCTTCATAAATAATTTTCATTCATTTTTCTAAGTTTACTTGGTGCCATATTGGTAGATACATACAACTTAAATCTAAAAAAAAACTAAAAATGAATGAATCAAATTTAATGAATAAATTAATATTTGAAAAACTGTATTCAGCATCCAGTGTCATCCGCTACGAGTTCAAAAAAATGTATTTGAACTCGAGTGGATGAATAAAAAAGTGTTTATAAACGATTTCAAATTTGAACAAGATATATATAGGGAGAGTGTGAGCTAATAGAAGGAATTGAATGCTTTCTGGGAAAAACCCATTTCTATGGCGAGGCAATCACTATCCACACATCCTTACGTGACCAGCAGAGCAAGTGTTTAATTGTGATGATCTATTCTGCATTGGCTATAATGGGTGGATGTATTTTTAATGCAAGGGACAAGTGAACAAAATGCACTGTCAAAGAAAAGTGATAATGAAACACGAAACACAGAGACCAGTTGTTTCAAAATGGAATGGCTTTTACTGAAACAGAATTGTCAGAACAAAGCAAAAATGGACTCCCAATTACTGTAAGTGTCGTAAAGCTACTCTCTGAAATACCATGAAACCATAAATCAATGCATGCTTTGGAAGCAACGAATTTTAGAAGTTTGCTGAAATAAGGAGAACATTTATTAAAAGTAGGTAATTATTTAAATTAATAACTTTGAAACACTGCTTTTCGATCTCAGAATCTTTCTTGCTTTGATCGTGGTCATTTCTCCAGCCTAATCGTGAATTTCAATGCAAATCTCATTGGACAGCTTTCCCTGTCTGTTATCTTCCTCAGCACAAGGGAGTGAAATACAATTAACAGTGGAATGCATTTTTAAAAACAAGTAAGAAAAGAGATATTTTATTTCCTTTTAGGATAGTGTCTGAAAACGATTTAACAACACATGTATTTTAGAGTAGCTAAAAATTAGGGCATAAAGTAAAAAAAAATGTGTGCACTGAAAACTACGAATATTCACGAGTGTTCCATGGATAGCAACGAAGAAGGATTTCAGAAAGGGAAAGGTACACAGATGGGGTATTGGAAATAAGCGTATAGAATTCTCAGAAGGATAAATTCTTAGAATATTCTCATGTTTCTCACAAATATCAGGCAAATTTGGGGAACACTTCTAGAAGGCATTTCCTTTTCACCGACCTAGGAAGCAACATTAATCTATAGAAGTGTTGATCAGTATGCAGAAGCATAAAAGCACAATTCTCAAAAGCATTTATGAGCAAAAAAATTTTTTTGGAAAAAGTACACACATTTTTCTGCACTTGTAAGCAAATATTCTTTAATTTGATGGGGCGTTCTTTCCCATGAAATCATAGTAAATAAAGTTTTTATAACTTCCGAATGAATTCTATTTTTGAAATAAACAGAATTAATAAACCTCTTTCTCTGAAGCAAATTCTTTTACTCATCATCAAATGAAAAAAATCTTTTTATAGGATTGACATAATACATTAAACAATTTTTAATTAACAATAAATAAAATGTTTAACACTAATTGAAAAAACACGTTTAAAATATATCTACCCATTCAAAATCGTTAAAGCGCGATACGTTAAAAAACACACGCGAGAAAGAGCAAAACAGTTTTAATGCGTTAAAAATAGTTTTTATCTAATAAGAAAAAAAACTTTTTATTCATTTAATTAGAATTTATTAGTACCTCATCGAATATTTAAATATTTCAAGCATTAAAATGCAATGATTAATTTGCAATCAATAAATTACAGCGACTTTAGTTGGTTTTAAGGCAGTTGCTTATTTCAATGTACAGTTTTTATTTCTATTAAGAAACTAATGACAATTTAAATTATCTAAACTATGCTGGTTTATTGTTAAATAAATTAAGTATTAAAATCAATAGATATGCCCAATTGTTGACTTCATAACGAAATACTGAAAGATCGAAATTCAAATCCGCTGGACGCATTGGTTGCTACGACTGGAGACGTACGGCGAAACAAGCGCTGCCGTTAGCTACAAACTCTCATCCCAAGAGTTAGAAGTGGAATTCATCCATAAATGTATAATTAGATACTTTAAATGAGTTATATATTGTTTATCTGTAAGTGTATGTGAATGTGGTGTGTGTGCGAGCATAAATAAAATTGTGCGTTCTTAAACGTGAATCTCAACTTGACCACACCCAGAACCAGTTGCACAAATAAACAACCCTCCACTACACTTTCTAATTTTTTTTTTAATTATAAATATTTATTCATAATATTTTTTTCTTTATAATTGCCAAAACACAATTTTTTAATAGTTATCCGTGTTTTGCACCTGCATCTGAGATTTCTTTTTTTCAATTTCTCTGTACTTTTAGCTCCTTTTAATACACTTTTTATTAGTTTCACCTGTATATTTGTATGTATGTATATATGTAACTGACTTTTTGGGCTCTATTTTGCCCTATTTTAAGCGATCAGATTTAATTTAAACGTTGCAGACTTATCAAGGACCGACGATGCTAAAATATTTTGATAAGTTTATTATCTCATCATGATTAGGATCGCCAGGATGAGCGATTTTATTTTAACTTATGAAGAGCAATTTAACCCATGTAGAATAAAGTATTCTGCAAAGACATTCAAACCTACGTGGACAGTGGCACAACGGATAACGCGCCTGATTCCGGATCAGGAGATTCCTGTTCGAATCCTGGCTGACTCGACCTATTCACATTTAGCCTTTGTTTTACTCACTTAAATTATTGTAGGAACTATAGTTCCAGTCCTCCGCACCGGGACTTCATTTAAATATTATAGTTTAAAAACACGCTTTTAGAGTGAATCAAACTAAAAAGTAAAAAATAATTGTTAACATAAGAATAAAATGACTGAAGAGAAAATGAATGTCTGAAAGCGTGGGGTGCTCTATAGCAATCGTTATAATTTTCACTCGTTTCATTCCGAAATGTAGAGTTAGTTTAAAAATGACATACAAAGCACCCCACGCCTTTAGAACAGTGATATTCCTTTGCTCGTCAGTCATTTTATTCGTATGTTAACAATTATTTTTTACTTTTAGTTTGATTAACACTGAAAGAGTGTTTTTTAGTTTTTTAAATTATTAATTTTTTTCCCTGACAAAATTTACCAAAACTAACGTTGAAATAGTCGCAACCCCAGAAATATTCTAATGAATAATTTTTTTATCAGCAAGTTTGATACGTTTAAACGCGATTATAAATAATAAAAACCATAAATAAATTCCATTGCAAATATTACGCAGCTTCCTTATTGCAATATTTTTATTCTGGTTTGAAGGAGAGTGGCAGAAAAATCTTCCGACAGAAGAAGCTCGAGGAGCTGGAAAAAAGTCAGCAGAAATATTTTTCTTCAAATGCAACAGGCGCGTATCATTCGAGAGAGAAAAAAAAATGTGTATGAATATTTTTTCATATTTCTTTTAGTTGAGAGAGAAAAAGTTTTCTCCTTCAAAAAAATATCTCTGAAATTTATATGCATTCCATTTACGAGTGATCTTACGGCGGAGCATTAACTTCTTAAAATTCATGAGAAGTTTTCGCGCATCAAAGAAAGATTTTTTTTTTTTTTTTTTTTTGCGGATGCAGATGTTAAGATGATATAATAGAAATGAAATACGCCTTTTGAATCAATATTTTAACTTTGAATTGATTAAACATATTAATAATAGTTTCCCCCTCTATGTAAGAGAATATAAATTGGATATTTAAATCAAAATATGTCGTTGAAAACGCAACGCGTGAATAGGTGAAATAAAATTATGTGTCAAAAATCTAAAATTCTTATTTTATGTTGGTAGAGATAGATTATTTAAAAAAATATTCTTTTTAATTTTATAAAAGTTAACTCAAATTTTCGAATTAATATACAGCTTAATAAATGTTTTTAATTTATACAACAAAATACATTGTACTTTAATTATAATTCCAATTCGAATTTTTGAAATGTATGAAAATTTCTCTTCAAAATATAAATATTAATTCTAAGAAAAATAATACCGGATTTTCTTAGCATTTAATATCCATATAAGAAATAAGAGTATTTTGATTGTGCAAAAATTCTCATTAGAAAAGATTTTCTATGATGAATTTTCTGTCCTATAACAGTTATGTTTTCCAATAGATCTAATAATGTTTATTAACATAGTATGTAAAATAAACATTATGAATTTTAAAGTAATTTATCTTATCAAAATCAATTACATTGAGAATTTATAAAAACTGCAATAATATTAAATTTTTAAAGAAAAGTTTCCCTTGGATCTTCATCATCGAAACAATCTCTGATTTCAACTAACATTTGTGGGATTTGCCGTTTTAAAAAACCTGCATAAGGATATAAATGATTCTGATTTCTACAAGATTGCCATAAAACCCATAATTTTTTTTTAGTTTAGAACAAAATGAACAATCGTATAAGTCTAGTTTTAAAAGCATAGCTTTTATTTACTTTTACTGTGAACATTTATTTATCGTTTTGGGGTTTAAAAAGAGAATTTCTCCTAGTTCAGTATCTTCAAAAAAAAAAAAATTTTCACATTTCATACATAAATAATTGGAGTTCTAATATCCGATATAAAGGCTCGGTGGACAGACGCACTGTCCACCGAGATTTATTTTCTTAAAAATGAATTCAATTTTTTTTTTTTTCAAAAAAAAAAAAAATTCTGTAAAATTATTTAAATATAACATAAGCTTGTTTAAATCAGAATCTTTAGAATCACTCAAATAATTGCTTAGAAGATGATTTTTATTTAATAGAAACTCTTTCTTTTTAAGTGAAATCTTTTTTAATCGGTTAACTTACAAAAAACATAATAAAACAATTCATTTTCTATCCATTTTATTGTAAAAAGAATACATTTTTATTTTCAGAAGATGAAAATATTTTTGTTTCACCAGAATTTTATTGCGTTTTTAAGCTCGGAAACAAAAGTTCGAAACTAATGAACTTTCAAAAATGAATCAAGCCATTTCATCTGCGTCCATTTTGAATGATAATTCAGCGAACAAGAAAAAAAGTTTTTAAAAAGTGGAAGAACTAATTTTAAGAAACAAGGTAAATGATGGTGTTTTCAAGCTTTCTTTGAAAGAGATAGCAAAAGGAAAAGTTTGTGATCTAGAAAACATAATAAAGTATAATCACATTTATAAGTAAAAGTTGAATTAAATAGGATAAAATCATTTGTAAAGTTAAGCAATTTTTGCTGTCGATTGAAATATTTTTAAATGATTTTTCACTTAGGTAGTGAATACAAATGGGGCCTGATGGCCGAGTGACCAGCGCTCTGGTGCTCGGTGCCACCGGCATCCGGTTCGAATACCGGTAGTGTCTTGAATGTTGTAGTGGTTCGGAGTCCACTTTAAACCGTAAGTCCAGGTCTAATTTGACTGTAGAGCGTTAGGAGTAAGGCTGAAAACCCTACCCCGTAAAAAAAAAAAATATCATGTTTCGAAATCTGCAGAGGCCTTGGCCCACTACAGGGTGTTGGGCCAATGATGATGACCAGTGGCTACAAACAAAAAATACCATCCAATTTGAAATTTAAATTTAAAATAAAAACTTTCATAATTATATTTGCACATTTGCCATATTGTGTAGAATGGTATGCCATTACAAATTAAATTTTCTGGATAACAAGCTTTCTGTTTTAAAAAATACGTTTTTACTCATTGGTTACAAGCTTTTTTAAATGTTTAATCCATAACTAAGTTATAAATCCTTCAAATGTTATGATATTAATATAAATAAAAAAATCATGTTGATAAAGGCACGTTAAACCTGCCACTTTCCAGTGAATAGTAGAAGGCAATGAATTACATGAATTCATGAAAATTTTTGAAAGCAATTATAACGTACCAAGTGAAGTCGCATATGCATGCTACGCTACCGATATGACAAGTGCATTGTCAAAAGATGAATAAAAGATTAATTTATTCTCAGACAATTCCTCATTTCGTTTATTATTTTTCGGCTGATTGGAAAAATAGCCCGGGGATCAAAAAAAAAAAAAAAAATGGACTACTTTTTCCTCCTTTCATTATCTTTTCAAAATAAGCCGTTTTCTTTGAAAGTGGTGCAAGTCCATTTTGACAAAAGGTTAGTTAATGATAACAATGAACGCAATCTGCTAAGATCTTTTTATCTATAAACAGTTCCCCCAAAAAATAAATCCTTCAAGTTTTTCATCATTTTTGTCCATATAAATTTACGTAGTGAATGAAATTACTAATTTAACCATTTAAAATTGGTGTGAGTCCACTTTCGCAAAAAGATATACTATTTAGTTTAAATATTACACTACATAATTTCTGTACTTCATCTTCAGATGTGTGGTAATACTGTTAATGACATAAAAGTTTCATTCCTTCACTTTAATTCTGTTGTTGTCATCTGCATCATCTTCAGATCAAGACTTTACAGCAAGCGTTGAAAACGCTAATGTGTTCTATTTGTTTAAAAACAAAATATATATAATATTGTATAAAACTTCATTTGTCGAAAATGCGAAGCTTAAAACATTAGATTTATCCTTGAAAAGAGGAAGACCACGAAAATTTGAAAATATAATACTAGCACCTTTATATCATCCTGCAGACCCATCCCATCCGAAAAATTCAACGCTAGGCTGGATTTATTACATTATATTCCTCCAATGCATCATGACTATTTTCAAAAACTTTCTCAAAATGATAAAAATTAAAAATGGCACATATTAATATAAAAGTTATTAAAATGGCATTACCTGAAGAAATATTAAATAAAGGAATTTTATTTATTTATTTTTTGACATATTTAATACAAATTTAATAAATTGGTTTGATTCAATTTAATATTTAATATTTCATGAATGTATGATTTTTCACACTTTGTGGATTTTGAAAGTGGTGTAAGTCCATTTGAAGTTATCAAAAGTATGCATTTCTTTTAACTAATACTTTAGAAACGACCACATTATAAACTTAAATCAATGGGATGTTTGAAAAACATAAATTGTGCTTATTAACATATGTTAATATTTTTCAAACTATTCAAATGCAAACCTTTAAATAACCCCTATATAATATAAAATGGACTTACACCAGTTTCAAAGAAAACGCCTCATTTTTATAATTTGGGTTTTATTTAAATGTTTAGTACACAAAATATCTTTCAAGAAATATTTTGGAAGGTTTTTTATAAACGATATATTTATCAAGTATCAAGCCACAATGATAAATTTATCTTGAACATATTTTGAGCTATTTGCACATTGGAACTTTTAAAAAAATTTAAGAAAACAAAGTCGAAAAATTTACTATTGAATTCGCTCATTTTTTAAAAATCGAAAAATTAAATGATTACTAAAAAAGTTATATTATAACTAATTTAAAACTATGTTTAAATGAAAATTCGTTTTCTTAAATTAAACAAAAATCGTGAATTTTCTAGGACATATATGAATTACAGACATTTATGTCCTTGGGAGCATCTTTCAAAGCAGAAACAAAATATATATCATAACTTTTGAACCATTTAACTAACCTCGAAATAATTAATATGGTTAAAATTAGTATCGAAAGCATTATAAAACACAAAGTTGTACTGTAATTGGAGATGTTGAGCGTTATGGCCTTGGGTGATTTGGTTGAATGGATAAATTTGATGTACATTATAGAAATTACTATTACCCAGATAAAAAGGGCATTCCTTGTAACATACACGATTTATCATGGAAGGCATTGCTTTACTATTCCGCATCTAAATGAATATATTTCAACTTTGTTGAATTTCGTAACAAATCCTAATATAATAAACGTTGAACTACAAATCCCCCCATTCTACCATTGATATATTTCAAGCCATCATCACATAATGCAAAACTTTTAAAAAATGAAAATACTTTATTCACTAAAAAAAGAATGAATTTTATTTGTGTGGAAACGTCAACCTACTTCCAGAGTGATTTGGTTCATCAATTTCCAAAATATTTAGCAATACCAACACGAATGACCATAAATTTCAGCACAATAATGCAGCATATATACCACCGGGTTCAACAAAACAGATTCATAATAACAACATTGATATTTTTGATTGGTCACCAAACATTAAAATCCATTCGTATACTTATAATGCTTTAAAAATGAAAGTTTCGTCAGCAATACCCATCTAAAACAATCTCCAAGCGAAGTGAAATTATATAATCTGAACAAATATAGAAATATAGTGTTAAAAAAACATCGCAACAAGCTTCTGGGTGCATTGTAAGGGAAGAAAAATTCCACTTTTTTGGGAGGCTTGATTTTCATTCGAATGTGATTCGGTCTTCTCATTATACAGATTATATCGATAAATAGCAAACGAGTTAAGGCGAATTTTGAGAATATGGGGTAGCCCTTTTTTTCTTGCTGATTTTGTTATTTAAAGGGAACGTGTCTTTGGGTTAAAGAAAATAGAGTGATCAAATCGAAAGATGGTTCGATATTTGAGCTAAAACTATACCCCATTTAGAGATGTTGGCAGGAATAGTTGAATTATGATGGAATACAGCGTCAAAAAGCTATCGGTTGAACTACAGTAGTGACAAAATACTATTCACACTCGAAATACTCGACAGATCCTATCATCAAACGGCTCTCATAACTTTGGTAACCTTTATTGACTTATCAGGTGCTATCTCATGGCATCCAGCAACCTGATGGTAGCGCTAGCACTCTGAGCTTTTGTACCACAGGCTTCAGATTGGAATCCTGGTGGTGGCAAGGATGTTTGTTGGTAGTTCGATTCCACTTAAACTGTAGGTATCATTAATCCTCATGAGCTAAAAATGGTCGTAGAGCGACATATCAAACTTTATGGCATCCATTGTCTTTTACCTTCGTTCATCGCCAAGAACATTTACAGTGGCATCGGTGTCGTACAACCTGAAATCTCACTAACTGAAGTAGAAAACTAATTTCAGCAATTAGCCCTCTAATTGAATTGAGGCCCGTTGAGCCACGAAGACGTATCTAGAGATCTTGAGGAATGAGGGGATACTTAGCCTAAACATAGCTTGTGACACAGCTCCATAACATTGATTTCAATGTCTGGAGTGTCATTTCATTTGATAGCTGGCCTCTCTCTCATTTGATAGCTGGCCTCAGTTACGACAGCACATTGATGGTATTTTACACTGTATATGTTTTCTTTCCTTTTCAAGGCACAACAAATGCATTGTTGTCTACACTGCATTTATATCTTAACGGGGCAATACTCGACAGTCGAAAACTTACCTGTCCAAATATATCGCTAGAATCTTTCCCAATAGAGTATTTCAGGATCTGATAGATCCTAAAATAATCTAGCCCACCTTAAATCACCTTCTCACACCTAATCACCTTAAATCATCCTAGCAGTAATTCGCCTATCTAACCCAACAACTGAAGAGATAAAATGTCAAGAAATCCGCAGGAGGACATACGCCAACTCAACAAGTCAGTAAAAAGGGATAACAACTTGTTATTATTAACAAGTTATTTCGGAATATATGTAAATTTTAAAGGGCACCTCATATTTTCAGTCAAGGCTGGGATTTAAAATAATTAAATTTGTGCCCTATCAAGAGAATTGACTGCGAGAATAAACTTTATTTTAGCATAGCCTTTTTTTGTTATTAAATCATCCGTGTTTTTCAGGATAACCTGCGTATGAGAAAATGTAAAAACTATTTTGACTTGTGTAGACTTAAACATTTATTTTAAGTTCAATGGAGAACATCTTGTGAAATAGGCACGATTTCTAACTTGAAATCTATTTTTGGAATCTTAAATCAATGAAGTTTCATCATTTCTAATGTGGGTGAAAACGACACCTGGACTTTCGTTAAGTTCACAAAGAATTGCTGCCAGTGAATCGCACCGTGATTCCTTCTGTGAATGAATATAGACAATGACAGATAAATACAATAAATTAATTAGGAGAAAATGAGTATTTTTATCTTTCTTGTTTTTATGCTATTTTAAAAATATTCAGACTAATCTATAAACGATGCCATGTAAGTAAATTATTAATGTATAAATAATTCATCAACATTATCAAAAATAGTTAAGGTTATTATTAGATATTTTTATCGGCTGAAAAAAAAGAAGTTCTGAGTTTATTTACAAAGCTGACTCATTGCTAATTTTATTGCCACTTTGACAACAGATTGAGTTGGTAATTTATGTGGGGAACATTATAGGAATGACTATTAATTAGAAAAGGAATCTTGTGAAAATTCTTTCATTATCATAAAAAAATAATAATTCTCATCTGTTTAGTTTTAACATTTACGCAGTGAATTTGGCTTTCATATTTTTTTTTTTTTTTTGTTTCCAGGTGCGTGATTTATATCATAAGTTACAGATTCAGAATATTTTGAAGCAAATTTAGCATGTTATTAGTTATCAATGGTGTGGGGTGTATAAAACGATTTCAGGGAAGATTTATTCTTTTTACTGGAAAACAGCTCAATGTCGATGCCTGAAAGCTGTATGGCTAGTCTGGCAGAGTGAGTCAAGCTGAAAGTTTGTTTCTGTGTTCATTTCTTTTCTGGTTATTGGAATAATCATGAACTTTTGAAAAACCCAGCGAGACGCAAAGTTAGAGGGATTCTAACACAAAGGTTATTTTGGAGGGGTTTTAACTATAACCAAAAAAGATTTATTTTTAATAATTAAAATTTCGCACTAGGCAGTATTAAATCAAAAATTAGATGAAAAATTTCACAACTTTTCTTCGTGCAAAATTACATGCGCCTCATACGTCTGACTAGCCCCTAACAAGTAATCGATTCGTCCATTTCCGCCTTTATACCGGATGTTTATGTTTTCATTCAATAGTGGTAGAACAGTGAATAGTGCATTTTAGTTCATAACAATTTTTTTTTAAGCATCACAGAGTTGAGTTATTTAACCGCAGTTAAAACAAGTATTATAAAAAATAATTTCCTACTTTTTTTTTTCATTATATTGCAGAAAGTCCTTTATAAATAATTTTTATTGATTTTTTAAGTTTATGTGGCGCCGTCTATTGGTAGATATATGCAACTTAAATCTAAAAAAAACTAAAATAATTAATTAAATTTAATTACTGAATTAATCTTTGAAAAACTGTATTAACATCCAGTGGTCATCCATTACAAGTTCAAAAATAAATGTATTTGAACTCGAGTGGATGAATAAAAGTATTTTATGAACGATTGAAAATTTGAACAAGATATATATATATATATAGGGAGAGTGGGAACTAATAGTAGGAATTGAAAAATAAAGGAATCTTGAAATATATCTGAAGTGTCAGGGACATGCTAAGATGGGTCAGCAAACAGTCAGTCGTCATTTAATACATCGAAATTCCCTTAAATAGGGGAGCCCAACGCCTGAAAATATTAACGATTTTTCGGCTATTCCAATTCGAAAATAAGATGGAGCATAATTTAAGAGTTTTTCTGCACGTGAGACTTTTTCTTAGGCTGAGTTTAAGATTTGGATGAACTTTTCTAGCTATTTCTGAATTTACGATTCAATTTAGATACGAACTTTTACCATACTATAAAAAGTTAGCATAAATGAATGATCGGATTTTAAAATTTCGTATTTTCGAAATTGTTACACATAATGTTATCAGGGGATACATGAAAATAAAGAAACACATTTCAAGTTGTTATTTTTTAAGTTTCAAATATTTGATGTGGAATCTTCTGCAACACGACACATATCCATTCTGTAATCAGTTTGGTTAAAGGTAGTTTGCAGTTTTACATGATCAACAACTCTTAATGCAGAATTGATGAGTTCTTTATGTTAATTATGTGTTTAAGGCATTAATAGTTTTTTAAAAATATCTTCAAGTAACCCAATAAAAAGAAAACCACAGGGATAAGCTGAAAGGATCTTGGCGGCCATAAGGGAGAGTTATCATACCCTGTTTTCCCAATACAAGACTGTTAAACAAAGTGGATACGAACATCCAAAGATCAATAAAGACGAATATCATCTTGTTGAAACAAAAATTCGCACTACCCTCCCACAGTTGTGGAAAAAAAAAACTAAAAAACTTTTTTTATTTTATTTTCATCCATTATTGATTTTTTTTTAATGTGTAATAATTTGAAAATCTAAATTTTTAAATTCCAGTTATTTATTTATACTTACTCTTTTTAAACGAAGAAACATTCAAGAAAAATAGTTTTTGTCAATAAAATTAAAAGTAAAGGTTCTGTAAATTACAACCAATCACAATTCAATTCGTTGCAATTTGGAAATGACAATACAAATACTTGAATAATTTACACTTAATTATAATGCAACGAAAGATTTGTTTTTAAATTCCTGCATATTGGCTGCAATAAATTGAACATAACATAGTAAATGTAATATTGGGATGTTAATATATTTTTAAAACATTTTCGAAAAAATATTTTATCTGAAAGTGGGCAGCAGTCAAGCTATATAAAATACCAGATAATAACTCAGTACGCGTCTCTAAAGCTAATGCGCATAAGCCAACTTCATGATCTAACATCCTATACGTTTTGTTGACATAGTTTTATTGCGTATATGCAAGTTTAAAATGGCTAAAAACAAGATATTTAATGACTTTTTTGATTTCGTATATCTATAAATATAATTTTTCAAACAAAGTATTTTTTACAACTTTAAAGGTGTAGTATTTGAACTCACCTAAAAGACATCTTTGAACGCTAAAGATGCTTACAAAAATATACGTCGTATAAAAATGACAGTACTAAATTAACAGGTAATAAAGTGGTTTAGCTTTTAAATCAATCAAAAGCAAATATTTTAAGCACAAAATGCGTTATTTTATAATGCATTAAATCTTATTTGTTGTTAAATATTATTAGGATATATGTCATATATTGAGTAGGATCTTATTTTATGGTGGATGCAAGGTAGCTTTTGATAAGTCTCTGTGCTAAGAAAATCTATGGCGTTAAAGCAGTCTCTGCCTTTGCTACTGCTTGTTTGATTGAAGGATGCATTTGAGTTACTTTCTTGACATTTCATTTTAACATTAATTTCTTGAATTCGAAAAATTAGAGTTATTTCTATAAAAGAGTCGAGAAATTTTTAAACAGACTCTTTACTCTCGATTGTGACTGCGCTTAATGCGATTGTAAAGGTAGTCATTTCATTTCAGTCTCACCCAGAAGGTTTCCAATACATTTTATCGTGCATATTAATTATTGAAGCAGATTTCCTTAGAGAAATAACAAAAAACTATTCTCACTTTCGCTTCATCAGAAATTTCGCCCATGCACGGCGCGATAAACAAAAACTTTCCTCTTTAAGAAATCCATCCCAATTCCCAGGTGGTGTACAACGCCGTGCGCGCGCCCAGTGGACCAGAATAACGGTGGGTGAAAGGCAACCTGCGGATAATTTCAGCGCAATAATTAACTCGCGGGGGTTATCAGCAACGTCGGATGCGACGATTCGAGCGTTCACTCGGTACTCGCCTGATAAGCTCTCTCGGCGCTCAAACATTGAAATGTGCACGCGAATAGATGGAAATAATTCTAATATTCGTCATCGAGTTGTTCTCCAATTCAGTTCTTTAAAATAATTCCAAATAATATCGAGATTTCATGGCAAAAATGAATGTTATGATTCTTTATTACCTTAACCCATACGGATGTTATATACACCCAAGAGCCAAAACATTATGACCACCCCTACATTTTGCAATGAACTCGCCTGGTTGACGTGGAAGGCACGTGATCAGGTGGAAGTGGTATTTAACTGGTATTAATCCATGCTAAGGCGGGTTGAAGCTGTGTTGCGCGCCAAAGGTCGGCCAACTCGTTATTGACAGGTGGTCATAATGTTTTGGCTCTTGAGTGTAGTTCACGATGCGTTTCAGTTACATTATAGTGCTTCATTTCGTCCAGTGCTTCATCCCGCAGAAAGCAATGGCATAATAACAGTAGTAATTCCTGTTTTGCCCACCTTCTCCTACAATGCAACATACAGGCTTAGATTTGTTTATTTGCCTCACGATACACGTTAAATTGTAGGTACCAGTCTAATTAGCCTAAATTGTGCACAATATGACCGAAGAGTGACAAACCAAACTCTACCTCACGGCAGGTGGCTCTTTTCACTTCAGATTTAAGTTTAAAAAAGATGCTGATACGTGTAAAATTAAGAATATCGTGACTTTTCCATTATCCAGAAAAATGAACAGAAATAAAAAAACACAGAAAACAGCTTTTAGTTTGAGGCTTACTTTCTCTACCAGATCACCTATACAACATTGAGACACTGAAAATCTGATCCTTTCCAGAAAGAATGAGAATTTTCCATTTTCGATGTTCCATTTTTTAAGGGGGAGGAACATTTGAGAGCCTCATGTTCTGCCTATCAATTCCATGAACAAACCATGATAGGGAGAACAGGCTGTCTTACAGAGGAACTTTTACGAATAATTGTCCAGCATTTGAATGTCTTATGAGAGAAAATCAGGAAAAGTTGGAATTGAGATTTCAATTCCAGTCAACTCTGGAACTCTGTTCTGAAACAAAAAAAGTACTCGCGGAACCAACTGGTGGCCCAGTTGTCGCATGCAAGCTAGCGAGCAGCGGAACCGAAGTTCGGATTCGCTGATCATGGCTGTTGCAGTAATTGCCTTATTGGTGGGATTTTCTTGATTTTTCCCATACGACAAGCAAATGTGGGGTAGTAACGCCTAAAAATCCTCCCAGAAAATACTTCCTAGCCCATCATCCATCGGTGGGCAGTTAGTGGCGTACATGAAACCCACCGATGTTAAACCCTCACCTTTCAAACTGGTAGTGGGCTACGTAGCCCTAGACATGGAGGTGAGGTGTGGAGAAAAAGAAAAGTCTCAGAACAGCTGTTTATCTGTCAATGAATTTAGAATAGTAGGCTTAAGCCTATCAAATTTGAGGTCAATTTAAATATATATAGTACGTGTGGTTATTTCTTCAGAAAAACAACACTTATTTTCAGTTCAATATAATGGTTATTAAGTCTGATGAAAACATTTATGACTAAACTATAAAACAAGAAGCGGCATAAAAATAATTTTAATTAGTGTAAATTAAAAAAAGGGCTTTTTACAATAAAATATCTAACCAGAAAGACCATGTTGAATTTCCAATCTAGATAATAAAACAATACAGCCGATTTTAGGCAAAAAAGTTACTTTAGTCTATACCAGGGATCTTTAAGTTGAAAAATCCTTCCGATGTGATTGACGGGGTGGTGATTTGGATGTGAGCACTAGATGCAAAATATTTTTATTCAAATTGAGAATGGATTGTCAATGTCTTGGAAATGTTCAATTCAAATTGAGAATGGATGGCTAATATCTTAGAAATGTTCAGTTCAAATTGTGAATGGATTGTCAATGTCTTGGAAATATTCAATTAAAATTGAAAATGGATTGTCGATGTCCTATTGTTAGATTCAAATTGTGGATAGATTGTCAATGAATTGCAAATGTTAGATTCAAATTGTGGTGATACAGTAAAGAACATTTCAAATTGAGAATGGATTACTAATGTCTTAATTTTCAATTCAAATTGAGAATGGATTGCTAATGTTTTAAAAATGTTCAGTTCAATTTGTGGATGGATTGTCATAGTCTTGGAAATGTTAAATTCAGATTGCGGTGGTACAATATAGCAGACCTCAGCTCAAACTGCCTAGCGTTTAATCACAATATATTAAAAGAAAATTGCTCTCATTTGTGTGAATTGCTTCTTGGTCACTGGAATCAATTTTCCAATGCAAAACAAAAATGTCCAATAAATTGGATGTGTGGCCTTAAGAAACTAACCGAATGGGTTTTCTTTCTATTTGAAAGACTTTTATTGCCATTGTGGTCCAGGAAAACCCATTAATGTTTAATTCCCGTGAAGGTTTTATAAACGATTTTCAAGGGTAACTGCCTCGAACGAAAATTCCCCATATAGACCTCGAGTGTTGATATACTTAAGACAGTATAACAACCACAAGTGGATATACTTGTTTCGGATTTGAGTTTCCGTTTGGATTTGAGTTTGCTGGCGTTAGAAAAATTGATTTTTTTTTCTATTTTTAAAAATATTTTAAGCTGTCGTTCACGTTTCTTTTCATTCATTTGATATAGCTGCGCAAAGGAATGGGTAGAGGAGAAATGAGTGGGATGATGTAGATAACATAAGCTGGATGAAAGATCTTTCGAAAGTTTTTTTAATTAAGTAGCCAGTCTAAAGATACAGTTTATTAAAACGTAAGTAATCATTCGTTTTCTATCTATCGTTACCGTGGCGGCCATTTTGTTTGTTTATTTGGTGATTTGGCGCAAGGGGTACAGGATTCTAGATACTTACTATAATCAGATTCAAATCTGAATAGAATCGTTGTTTAAATAAAATTCAAAGTGAAGTAAATTAAAGCAATACAAATAATATGCACCTACAGCGTGTTGAAGCCATCCTTACTCTGATGAAATTGGCCGATCCTGCTCTTTCAACGTGAACAGGAAGTGACAACGTGCGTGCATACATGCGCAAAAATGTGCAAAATAGCGCCTTCTAAATTACTTCCGAACTTGCTGTTCCGACTCTCTCATATAAAAGAGCTTATTTTGAAAAATTCAAAAACTCGTTATCCATGTAATAAAAAACAATATTTGCAGTAGTTTTTTTATTTATATGATAAACTTCATATAATGCAGTTTGCACACAGCAAGGATTACTTGGCCATCCATTTTTTCCCGTCACATTTTTTATATAAATAAATATGATATTTCTCCATCTACATTTCAATTTTGAATAATAAATCTCCGTATGTGATTTTTTTATACAGAAACCAAAGTAAAGAAATACAAAATTTTGAACAATAAAAAGCTATATTCTTTTTATTTTGTTTCTAAGAAAATAAATATATATAATATATTTTCAACGATAACAGAAGAAAAACCAAATATTTTCATTTTTCAAGATTAGATGCATATAAACAATTCCAATTTATTTCCAATATAGCACATGCAATGTTTGTGGATTTTTCTGTTAATATCTATTTCCTTTTAAAAGTCTATTTTCACCCTTGCCAGTCCAACCTTTTCCTTTAAGAGACCTGATGGCCAATTGACTAACGTTCAAGCCTTTGTTACCAAAGGCTTCAGGGTTCGAATCCTGGCGGTGGCATGGATGTGTGGGAGTAACTCGGAATCCACGCTAAATTGTAGGCCCCGTTCTAATTAGCTTAAAGTGCGCACAAAATTACAGTAGAGCAACAAACCAATTTCTTTGAATTTAATTATTTTCAATCTGGTGAGTTACCAAAGCCAAAAAAATGAGTTCTTTTTAAAATAAATAAAAGAGAAATTTTTAGGATGAAGTTCATAGGTCATACAACAAATGTATTCAAATAAATTTTTTGTAATTATAGAAATATGAATGATTAACTTCTTCTGAGAGACTGGAAAGGAATGGCCTGCATATTACATGGCATACCTTTCTTTTGTCAAGTTACGAACATCTTGGATATTTTTTATTAAACAAATTTTACAAAATTAAATAACATTATCCAATTTACCAATGCCGTATATTATTAGTCTTTTTTTACTAATTTAAAGGACGCAATTTCCCTTTGTAAATTTTTAATATTTAAGTTAAAGAATCGACTGCTCAACAAATGTCTTTGAAATAACGAATGGCATAACTTTGAGTGCTTTTATTAAAATGCCTATTATAAATCACACACATAGATATCTTTTTTTGTTTCTTTTACATAATTATCTTTTAAGGCTGCACAGGAATATGAAATAATGCCTTTGCCTTATGATGCCTTATTTATTTTTTTTTAATTATTCTTACTAAAGAAAAAAAACTATATGAAGCATAGTAAGGCTCATCATATCAACCAATCCATTATAACACACACAAAATAATAATAATAAATAAACAACAAAAATTGTAATCAGCTAGGCCGATGTACAGGTTATCCATAAAATATAGAATTTAATATAAGAACAAAACGCTTAACAGCAATTTTAGAAAATAAAAACTATGGAATTCGAAATGATTTTCTTTTCTTGGAAAAATCTCGTTTTCACATTCAAATGTCTTTGCTCTAATTACGCGGTCTTTTTAAACAGTTTTACATTTATTTTTCTTCAGAATTAATTTTTTTACTAAATTATTTAATAATTACTTAATCATACATTAAGATACTACATTATTAATTATGTAAATATTATGTATAATAAGTAGCCCTAAAAGAAATATAAAAAGAAAAAGCCAGTTGAAGAAATTTAGAAAGAAACTATTGAAAGCGGTCAAAGACAAGAAAACCCCCGCTCCTTAAAACAATGCCCATTTTATGGGAAAAGTTAACATAAATATTAACTCTTTAACTCAACAAATATGTACATATTCAGCCATAATGAATATTAATTTTCACCTAATATTCAGACATTCATTTAATTATATTCATAAGATAAATTAACTTGATCATTCGAATAAAAGTCGTATGACTACTCAATACGGCTAATTAACTTCGAAATAACAATAAATCAAATGTAATTTAAGAATTCTAATTGATGCATATAATCTAATAAATAGATAGGAAATTAATCACGTTTTTTAAGAATTCAACATTTCGAGAACAATTAGAATCCTTGATATAGAACATTATTTTGTCACAAACATTTGACAATTGATCCACATACAATAAAATTAAGTTTGTATCGAACGAATGCTGTCAAAGCCAAAAAGAAATTAACGACATGCTAAGGACGGAATAAGCATTGTTTGGAAACAGCGCTAATTGATATTCATTGCGCTGCCTTCAATTCCCTGGGCTGTTTAAAAACGGAAAAACATTCTAATTAGGCTTAGCTGTCAAATGCAATTTAATCGATATTCTATTCAGCCCGATACCCAAGTCGCAGAACGATCTGCCTTCTCCCAGAGTAGGAGCTCGCATTAAGACGCAAAAAAAAAAAAAGAAACTTCTTTTCCAGGAATCGAACAATAGAATTCCGGTGGGCGCTTGGAAAACCACTTTAAGGAAGGACAATGTGCTAAATTAAGATCTGTTTAAAAATCTTCGATTTTCGCTGACTAGGTGGGCTTGGAAGTAGGGGTGAAGCGAAGTGAAGCAAGTCTTTTCAAACCGTCATTCTTTGACTTCTAAAGCGATCCGGAATATATTTTAACGGATAAGAGGTTTGACATTTAAGTCGTTATTTATTGAAACCGTTTGAGGGTATGAAAATAAGAAAGTTTATATAGTTTTTAAAAGTAAGTGATTCATAAAACATCATTAATATATTCAAAACAGTATGTTGAATGCTAGAGTATGTTGAAATTAAGAAATTCTTTTAATACATTGGAAAGTCGCTAAAGATTTAGTTCACAAAGAATCAATTTGCTCACTCATTAAAAGTTAAGATAGAACTATGTATGTTATTTCGTATAAATTGAAACTACTATATTTGCATTATTAATACACTTTAAAAAATGTTTCGTAATTTTTAAACTTTTCATAAGTGTTGGTCATCCTATCTTAAGATTCGTAAAATGTTCTAAAAAATGTTCATTTGGAAAACTTACTTTATAGAATAAGCATATCACCAGAACTTACAAAAAAATTTTTATAAGCATTCATTATCATTTTTTATGAATTTTATACGTAAACAACGCAAATTGAACAACTTTTAAAATTTATAAATTCAAGTATTAAGTAATATTTACAGTAAATATTAAATAAGTAAATATTCAAGCAATGGTATGTTACAAATTATGTTTATTATTCCTCCAAATTCGTAATACTTATGCGTAAAAATTTATGCACTTAAATATTAATATACAAATATGGCAAAAAATATAAAGCACTATTTAAAAATTCATTTATTTTGAAATAATTTCAAAATATGTATAAAAGCAAGATTTTTAGCAATTAATCATAGGTAGAATTTATACACAAAATTTTAAAATTTGCGGATACTACCCTTAGCCTCTATGGCAACATAAACTATTTTAGGCTTGCTGAACTATCCATAAGATATATTTTGGACATTATTGAAGGCTGAAAAACTTTTTTTTTTAAAAGCCTCCGTAAATGTTCTATCAGATTAAGTATTGAAGGCTATTACGGCTGTTAAAATCAAAAATAATCTAAATCATAGTTGATATCTTAAATCTACCTCCTTGAAGTCTGTGATGTATGGCTTGTTGTATTACAGTGCTAAAATGCAAGAACATCTGTATTGGTATCATTGAATATTAAGAACTTAATGATTATCATTACTTCAATCACCCTATAATCCCAGATCACCTCTATGTATCCCGTGATTAACGACCATGGGACCGCAGATCCTCATCGCGCATTCCCTGATCAATCACCATGATGTCTCAGGTCACCATGCAGTCTCGAATCACTATAACATGGCCCAGTATCACTACCATGTGGCCCCAGATCAACCACCGTGTGGTTCTAAATCAGTTACACATTCCAGGCTTCTTTTTTTTTTAGAACATTTTCTTTAGTACACAACAGGTGTGCAAAAAGTAAAAAAATAAGAAAAAAAAAAAAAAAACCTTATACTATTTAGGAGGTTAATTTGCACTAAAGAATATATTTTGTGTGACTTGAGATAGAGCCTACCTAGCAGTTTGATTCATCAGAAAGTAGAACTTTTGGCAAATCTTCTACTGTAAAGTTCTTATACGCTGAGGCCTTTTTTTTTAATCTTAAAACATAGATTTTAGCAGATATTAGAGAGTTTTTGCATAACGTTTTTTATCGTCCGATATTTTTCTTTCTAGCGCGCATGCTCATAGGAATAGCTCAGTAGTGCAGTATTACAGATACGCATGCGCAATAGTTACAATGTTTCCTATGAGCATGCGCGCTAGGAAGAAAAAATATCGGACGATAAAAGAAAGTTTCGAAAGTTTCTTTTTCAAATAACAAAAATATTAAAATTAGTTTTAAATGATCTGTAGAAAGTTTTGCATCCATTTTTTCCGTAGACGGATGTAAAATTTTATTTATTTTAAAGAATTTTTGAAATATATCTATTTTTAAGGGTGCCTCATATTTCTGTCGACGACTATAGAAAATAATTAGCGGGATAATTGCAACATAGCTTAAAAAATACAGTTAAGGATTATGAGGAAGTATGAATAAGTTTAATTCACAAGATGGGATTCAATTTTTGAGAAGAAAAAAAAATTTAAGAGCATAAAATTTTGAAAAGTTTTAAGCAAAACGTAACTAATATTTATTATATTTATATTTTGTTCACAAACTAAAATAGCATCTCCCTTCTTCGAGAATTATCATATAAAAATATTAATCAAAATAAACTGCATAAATTAGTAAATTGTTTTACTCAATAAATATAATAAAATAAAATAATATAATAAATAATAAAATATATAATAAAATATAACAAAAATATAATAAAAGTCAACAAAAATGCCTGAAAACAGAATGGCAAATTACAGAAAATGTTTATTTAGTGAAATAAGGAATACCATCAATTAAAAAAATATTTTATTAATCAATTAAATGTGGTACATCAAACGTAGCGCTTATAAATCAAAGAAATATAATTAATACTTTAAAGGTTAGACAAATTAATAAAGTTTTTTTAATTAAAATAAATGTTAAAACAAGCAGTGTTGTTTAATTACAATTCACGAAATTATTGCATTATATACAATCTTGTATTTAAGGACAGTTGTTGTGGTGGTGGTATCCCCCTCATGGAAAGAGGGAAGAGGAGTACAGCTTCTGTTTTTAATGGAGCACCCGCCCGTAAGTAGAAGTCTGACTTATGCTCGAAGCCGAACAGCACAAACGCCATCGTGTCTCCTTGGTTTTTTAAAACAGTGTCTACCAGCGGATTGATCCTCCGCCTAATGCTCACTAGTGGCGCACGTTGACACTGAGCCATGAGTCTGGCATTTAAAGATTGTATTAGCAGTTAAAGAAGTTATTTATCATCTATTTGGAAAGAAATCGTCCAAGCTAAATAATTTTGTTAACAACAATTATTCCTCCAACAAGAATATACGAACTGCAATTTGACAACAATTGATTTAATTTTTCCATATTCATGATATACAGGAGCATGTATTTTAATTCTATGATATACAATATAAAATAAACTTGAATTGTTTTACACAATGGCTCATATATATAATCAGTTATGTTTATGATATTTATATTTATTAAAAACGTAACTTTAACTATAGAACTAGTTAGTTTGTTATACCTATACATCCATAAAATATTTTTCAGAAAATTTCTTACAATACAAAAAAAAAACTTATAAGGAAAATATAAAACTTCTTTAATAAAAAGTTCTCTTTGATAAAACTTCTTTTATAGAGTTAATTTTTAATAAAATTTCTCAAATTTAAACTAGAATTCTTTAAAAAAATTCCTTAGATTAATAAGACAGAGAATAAAGCTAAAAAAATTATAAGCATTTAAAAGTATTTGTTGCGTATTTCTAAAAATTATTCATCAAAAGAAATAAATATCTTTATTTTAATTTTACGTAAAAGCATGACTGATTAAAAAAATTCAATTTAAAAGATCTTTTTTCAATTTCAGTTACAAAATAATTATTTTTTTTTAATCAAGTGTCTGCAGAACAAAGAAATAATTAGAAATTCGAGACTCTACAATGCTTTTGTACCTTTCATAATTACAGTAAAAAACAAAAAACAAATTTTATTCTGAACTAGATAACCAAAACATAAGCAGACAACATCATTCATCTTTTTTTTTTTTTTATTATTTTCTAGTGTTACGTATTTATTTCTTATAATTTGAAGGAGTGAAAAAAGAAGCAAAGAAAAAAAATCTAGTCACAGAAAGGTAACTATAGATTTTTCTTAGTTTTCAATCATATCTGTCTGAAAATAAGTGAATTCTTTCTCCCCCTTTTTTTTTTTTTTTTTTGTTTATTCTTGAAGTACTTTTGAGCTTGAAATTGAAAGAAAAAAAAAAAATGAGTGTGTTATTTCTTTAACCGGATTTGTTGTCATGTTTTTAAATAACTTTTGTGAATAGAGTTGTCGTTTCCGCGTTAAAAAAATAAGTAAATAAAGAAGCGTAAAAAACTTTTTTTGCCGGATGTAATTATTCACGCTTTTAAAAAAAATGCAAGAGATTAAAATGATGGTTTTAACATATAATATGTTTTATAAACTGTTTCTATGGTTAAGCAATATTTGCTAGTAATTAAATAAAATAATTCTCCTTAAAATCGATTAGTTCAAATCATCTGCTTTAATTGTTAAATTTATTAATAATTTCTTAGCATTCAAAATAATGTTAAATGGTTAATTTTTAAGGTTTTTATTAAATTGTTTCAATAGAAATTTTCTTGAATTATAAATTAATATAGAATATTTTATAAATGAGTAAACTTATCAGTAATTAACTATTAATTACTAATAAACTTACTATTTAATTAATTATTAATAGCACGTTTCTCAAGTGCGATATGACCAAATTTGTTGTTATATTCAGCTTCATTCTTCTCTGAATTTTTAAATATTTTCATCATGAGACTGTTCAAAGCAGACTTGCGGATGCCAAGCTATAAGTAAAAGGGCACATTCATTACAATTTTTTTTATTATCGTTGAATTTATTTTCAGATAAAAAGACGTCATTGAAAAACAAATATATTCTACGCCAGAATTTTAATTTTTTTAATTCCTGATATTCTAAGCTAGATATCAAAACAAACGAGTTAATCCTTTCCCTAATCCAAATAATTTATTTGATGGGGAATTGAAAATTGAGCCCAAAAGTAAAACTATTTATAAAGATAATTTTAATGCTCTAAAAAGTTTAAAAACGATACATTTAGATTGATTGATAATGTTTTGGATACATATGTGTTATAAAATTTCCTTATTGCAAAATACTTACACAAAATACAAACGAAATTTCATATACGAAATTAAGAATAATTCTCGTTAAAAAAATATATAACAAACGAGATTTTATTCAAAAAGAATTCTTTTTATCATAAAATTTTAAATATTTCTTTGTAAGTTACTCTTCACAAATTCTAAATTAATTCATTTTAAAATACTTCCCTTTAAACAATTTTAAGAATGATGATTGTTATTGCTGGCGAGTCACTGGCAATCGAAAACAACAACAAATCAGGGTTTAAATTTGGAAAGTTAATATTCTGATTAAGTTAATTTTTTTTTTCCTTCTGAATTAGGTACACTGTTCGCTTCAATTTTTCATTCTTTTGAGCATGTGGCATCGTTGCCTGGTGTTTGAAATGATCACACTCCATACTGTAGTTGATCCCACAATGAATTTAAACATTGTTTTCCTTATGCTTTTATTTGTAGTATTTTAAAGACAGTCTTGTGCAAAAACACTATTCAATTAATGTTTTTGCTAAATGTTATTAAACTTAACTCAATAGAAATTTTACAATCACCATTTTTCTATTTTTCCTTAATTTTTAAAAATCGTTGTAGCTGGAAAAAAAAATTCAAATAATTGTTCCATTATTACGACGCACACGGCTCCTAATTATGATAATTACCAGTAAAAATATGAAGAACTCATTTTGTTTTTATACAATAGCAGCGACCGATTTATAAATATTCTAGTTATTATACAATGTGAGGCCTGATGGCCGAGTGACAAAAACACTCTGGCGCAGGATATCGCAGGTTTTGGGCTCGAGTCCCGGCGGTGCCATGGATGTTTGTAGTGATTCGGAATCCACTTGAAACAGTAGGTCCCGGTCTAACATGACTGTAGAGTGTTGGGTGTAGGGCTGACAATCCTATCCCGTAAAAAGAAAAATGTCTTCTGTCTCGAAATCTGTCAACAGGCAGACGGCCTTGGGCCACCATGAAGAAGTATATTGTGTACTAATTCTAATTTTATAATGTATACACAATATTAGTTTACATAAATGTTCATATAATAACACAATATTAGGTGAGAAACTTTGGCATACTTTAAAAGTAAATATTTTTCGTGTTGTCTAATTTTTTTTTCTAATCAGTAAAATCATTTTAGATGTCAATACTACTAGGAATGAATAGCAGAATAAAAAAAAAAAAAAAAAAAAGCTTTAAAAGATTCCACTTCCCTCCGTTTCTTTGATCATTACCGCCAAGTAAATTGTAACTAGTAATATTTACATAACTAGTTTCCTGTTTTGACCACGACTGAAAAGTGAGAAAAACGAGGGAGAAGAGTAAAAATCGTCTCCATTATTCCAAGAACTGCTGCTTTGATCCCAACAGTGACTTAAAATAGGGATATATTTTCCCCTTTCTTTGCTGTTTTCTTCACTTGTTGTAGCCACAACATTGTTTGGGAGTCTCATTTAAATGGAACCCCTGCTCATGAGACAGATAATAGATGAGAATGTTTACGAAAGCAGTTTGATCAGCTCAAGGAAAATAGTAATTTCAGCATAAACGAAATTGGAGATGAGCGCAAAATAATGAATGTTATAATGATTCGACAGTTATAGTTAATGAAATACACAATATAATGATGTTATAAATTCTTAACAGCAACCCTAAATAAATATCAAGAATTTCAATGTTTGTATGAATGTTATGAAGGAAGTGTGCAGCATAAAAGTAGAAAGCGAAAGTAATCGAAGTAAATACTTCTCTTGTCGACTGATGAGTTAAATGTCCATCAGATCAATGACTCATTTTCAATGCAACACTTAAGTAGAAGTGTGTTAATGTTTCATATCGAATACATAATGCTTTTTTGAATTCGATAGTTGTTTAGTTAATAATTTTTAAACGTAAATTGTTGTTGTTGTTGTCGTCGCTTCCCTCATGGAGGGAGGAAAGAGGGTGCAGCTTCTGTTCTGATGAAGTACCCGTAGGTAGAAGTCTGACTTCTGCTCCATAACGCTCTGACAGTCATAGGAGACCGGGACCTACGGCGTAAAGTGGATTCCGAACCACTACAAACATCCATGGCACCCGGGACTCGAAGCCAAAACCTGTGGCACCGAGCGCCAGAGCGCTAGACACTCGGCCATTCAGGCGCCTAAACGTAAATTGTCTATGAATAGAGTAAACCTTTTTGAAATATTTTTGCTATTTAAAAAAAAGTGTTATATTTTGTTGAACAATAAATTAAAAAAAGTAAGTCTTATTTATTCTTTGATAAATTCAAACGGTTTTCAAAGGAATCAAGATGGCCTCCATTAGATGTGAAGACCCAACGGTAGGATCAACTCATTTGAAGGATGTCACCTCATGCCTTTTCCTCACTGTACACAAATTAAGTAGTTTGTTCAGCTTTCTCGTCGTTGCATCCGCCATTTCAAAACTTTTTTTGCCCGACTCGGGGCTCAATGGTAGCATGCGTCGCTGGTGAGCATGAGAGCTGAGGTTCCATCCGCTGTTGGCTTTGTTGTAGGCACTGTTTAAAAAAAAAACTCAATGTGTTATGTTCAGCATCTTGCCATGTGAGTCGGACTACCTGGTGAAGAGTTTATCCGGATTTTCTCCCATACGATACGCAAATGCGGGGTAGTTCACCCTAAAATTAAAAGCACTTCACTCCTCCTTCCTCAGTGTCACAAGCGAAAGTCAGATTTCTTCCCATGGCAGAAATTTGACTTTGGCCTCGTGACATCTCTATCATAATAGCAGCTCCCCCCTCCCTGTCTCCCAGAAAACGGGTTCTCGGACTTTGTTTAGATGTTGCTGTCTACCAAGTGGGATAAGAAATAACACATTTTGTTTGGGGGGGGGGGGCATTTAACAACATGTTTAGAATTTATCATCCTCACAGTTTGTAAAAAGTCAATGGAAGATAAAATAGGAATCATAACACTTTACAAAAGTCTTTATGAGGAGTTACTTTAACATAGAATTTGACATAATATTACGTAAATCAGGAATGCACAGTCTTGAATTATTGCAACTAAGTGTAAAAGTGATGAATTAAATAGTTTTTATAGATATCTTCTTTTTCTCCCCTTTTTTAGGTTCATATAAAAGATTGTTGTACTAAAATATATATCGCATCCAAACAAGATTACTGGATTAAGATCCATTTCTGCATCGAGAGCCAATAAATTAAAACGCACAATCACATCTGCTTTGCTGAGAAATATTTTAAAATAGGTAATATCATAGATCTGGCTCTCGATGCCACAGGTTTCATGTTCGATGTTGTTTGTTGTCATGGATGTTTATAATGGTTCCGAATACACCTTAAACCATGGGTCTCGGTCTAATATGGCTGTAGAGCGTTGACTTAGGGCTGACAATCCTACCCCGTACAATGAAAACATCTCCTGTTTCGAATCTGCCAGCATGGGACTGTGATTGACAAAAAAAAAAAAATTATTTCTGCCTTTACTATTGAATATTATTCTCTACAAAAAACCTTATAAACAATCGTAATTATTATTATGAGAAAATTGCAAAAATATTCCTTTAAGAATCTTTAAACTTCGTTTAAAAAAATTAAACGCGCTCAAAAGCGTATTCAAAAACAATTATAAACTGGAACGGCAGATACATGGAATAAATGAAACGAATTCATTTTAAAATTTTGTTTGAATTCTTATTCATTATAAAACAATTTTGATTTAAATAAAACGGAATGAAATTATTTTTGAATAATGAGTATACTAACTTACATTACAAAGAAAAGGATTCAAATTTAACGAATAAAAAAATAAATTTAAATGTAAACAAAATCCTACTGGCTGGTATAGTGAAGTGGCAGCGTGAGCAGCTAGCGTGCAGGAGGTTAGAATCCATTGTTGTCATCCAGAGTTAGAATCCATTGTTCAGAAAAAGTGAAGACTCGATGGCGATTGGACAAAACAGTCTAACTTCGATAGTCAGGCTGCGTGGTGGGTTTTCTCCCATGATAGCGCTCTGGCTTTTTTACGACAGTTTCGAATTCTGGCGGTGGCACGGATGTTTGCGAGTGGTTCGGAATCCGCGTTAAACAGTAGGTCCCGGTCTGATGAGCCCAAAGTGTGCACAAAATGACCGTAGAGAGACAAATCAAATCCCATGTAACAAGTAAATCTGGAGCTCTTATCCCTAAACCTCCTCCCGGAAAGTAACGTCCTCCCAGCATGACCCTCCAGTAGGCTGTTTTTGAGATACATCAGTAGTACATGATGCCCACCGACGTTATGTAAACAAAAAGAGATAAACAAAAGCTTAATTATGAAAATGAAAATAAACAGTATAAATTCTTAAACCTACAAAAATGTTTCACATAAATCATTTGTACATTTTTAAGTCAGAATCTTATTCAAAATAAGCGGCTAGTGCTCCGGCCTTTTGTACCCCAGGCTTCAGGTTCGTATCCTGGCGGCCTTTGTACCACAGGCTTCAGGTTCGTATCCTGGCGGCCTTTTTGTACAGGCTTCAGGTTCGTATCCTGGCGGCCTTTTGTACCACAGTGTAGATGTTTGGCGGGGGTTGGTGTTTGTTCGGAATCCACATTAAACTGTAGGTACAGGTCTATTTAACCCAAAATGTGCACAAAATAACCGTAGAGCGACAAATCAAATACTTATAATAAATTATCACAAAGATGCAAAAACTTTGATAAGAACTGTTTTTCAAGAGTATTTAAAATGAAAACATCGATAAACTCAATAAAAACTACATTGCCTGCCCACAGCAATATCTTAGATCCGAAGTAATGATTATATATTTAGTATACTGCACGTAGGTATCCGTGGCGGATTCCTTCCACCCCAGATCTCGCAAACAAAATCCCGCACCTATGAATCGAATTCCCTTTCTTCTCTGAATCCATTTCTAGAAGCAGAGGCAGCGGCGCAATTAATTGAAAGATGCGGCCGCCGTGTGGCGGTGACAACTCCAATAAGAAATCCCGAAGCGACGAATAGTAATTATTGCGTTCCCAGGAGTTCCGCCGATAACTGGCAGGGACAGGAGGACTTCAGCTCCAATTAAAAATGTTTCGCTCTGTGGGCGCCCAATGAAGTGTTTCTGCAAAAAGCAAAAGAAATAGGGGGCCGAAGAAGGTTGCGAATAATAAAATGCAAACGAACAATCGAGCTGGCCTGGAGAAGTTTTTCTCGCGAGCATGTTTTGATTAAAGGAAGAGCAATCGCTTTCCATCTGATTCGATATGCGGAATAAAATGAGATTGCGGTTAAAGATTATTTTTTTAAATGATCTTCGTCTTAGATGTTTGGATGGGAAAAGTTTTGTAGAAAAAAAGGGATTAAGAAATGCGAATTTTCTAAAAATTAATTTGTATGAAAAAACCTTTTACCGTAATTTCCTGTCTATAAACTGCTGCTCTTGAAAGAAATAAAATATAAAACTTTCTCTGTCCGTAAAAATTAAAAATTTCATATAATCCGAAGTATATTTCGTGAATAATTCAAGCTATTCTTTGACGTAGCCTGTACTAATTAAGTTTTTTTATATATCCATGACATAAGCTAATAAAAAGGTTTTTTGGTTTTAAGCAGCCAAAATCATGCTATTCATTTAAGATAGCGCAAATCATATTTTTCCGATGATTTCGTTTGGGTAAAGAAATGAAAATCATGATCAAATCGCAATTCTTAATAAATTTGACCTTCTGTAAATGCTTCTTCCAATTCCCATCTACAACTTCATTTCAGATTTTGTTTTTTCATTCACTCGCCTATAGGTCGACCACGAATTGCATGGAAAATTGGCAAGCCGCCAAATCGGATGGATTCAAAAAATGGGTTTGGATTGTCGTTCTACGGTCATTTTGTGCACACTTTAGGATAATTAGACCAGGATCTACAGTTCAATGTGGATTTCAGAACCCCTCACAAACATCCATGCCACCTTCAGGATTCGAGCCTGAAGCCCGTGTACCAAAGGTTAGAATGCTAGCCGATTGGCCACCAGGAAAAAGGGGAGAATGGCAAACAAAGAAGGATTTCAATTACAGCAAAACTAATTTAAATTACAGAATATCAAAAGAAAAATAGATCAACAAAAAAAAAACTAATTTGCTCCGCAAATATCAGACTAGCATCCCTAATAAGTAATGGATACGCCCGTGTCCGCTTTTAAATCGGATGTTTATTTTTGCACACGTCGATGGTAGAACTTTTTTTTATACACCGACATGGTGGTCGTTGACGAGTCCCTTCCGTAACCGTAATAACTTAACTGTAACCGTATTTATTTTTTAAAAGTTTTGGCAATCTTTTGGTAAAAAACATTTTAAGTCGTGTTTTTTTAATCGATTTTTATGTAAATTATGAGGGAAAAATGACCATAGATTGTACTCATCGGCCTATAATACTCAAGTATACTATAAGTTTTTTTAGGGTACAATTAGCAAAATTATAGGCAGAAAATTAAGGTACTTCTTGATGAAATTACATGAACCAATTGCGGGATATTTCTTATGGGAAACGTTGCAATTCCTCTTCTTGAATTTTAAAAAGTAATCTATGAGTACTTATCTTATTAAGGAAATTGTCATTTAAACTTTATGCTAAAAATTTCCAAAATATACTTAAAGAAAGACTTTAATGTATGATGTATGTAAAAAACAAAATTTTCTTGCTTTTCTACGTATCGATTTACAAGGAAAATATGTACTTGGGAGTACATAGACATAGTTGGAGTATTTTTTATAAGATAAAAAGTATCTTGTTCAAGTATATTATTTTTAATGATTAAAAATTATTTAAAAAAGTATGTAAAAAATGCAAATGCAAATCTTTTATTCTCTGAAATTAGCCAACAATTTAAATTGTTTTCATTATTGTTAATCATCTAGAAGAAACGACATCTTGCATTGCAAAATTTCAAAAACATTTTGGAAAATTATCCTAAAGTGATACTGTTCTGCCACATAATTCATTCCTCACACTCAGAGAAATCCATAACAATAATGAGATGTAGGAATAAATAATAAGGATGTTTTTAGTGGTTCGCACTTTTTTTTTTTTTTTTTTTTTTTTGCAATCCACTTTAAATCGTAAGTCCTGGTCTAATTTCAGTTGGGCGTAGGTCTTCAACCCTACCCCATAAAAGAAACCATCTCCTGTTTCTAAATCTGTTAGTAGGCGAACGGCCTTGGCCCACCATTTGCTGTAGTGCCAGAGAGTTTGTTAATTAGTTAGGAATAAATAATTCTAACTTAATAACATAAATAAAATTCATTTAATAAGGCACTGGCATAGAGCATAACGTGTTGTGTTTCCGAATGGAGAGAGAACATGTCGACAAACGACGTTCCACTTACCGGAAATAGGCACAATAAATCCGTAAATCGAAAAGTCTTTCCACTGTTCTCATTAGAGTAATGGATTCCTGAATTGATTAATTGGCTTTATTCCTTCAATAAAATGCATTAATGGATGGGTTTTCCCTCAATCAGTGAATGCAGAAGTGGTTTTAGAGGGATTCTGTTAAAGGACTAGTAGTTGCACAACAGAATTGATCTCCAATTTCTTTACAGGAGCAGAAATCAGTTCTGCTAAATAATTAAATGATTTAAAATATGTTGACATTTATTTGTCTATGTGTTATATATAGCATAATATAGTTTGAATATTAATATAGATAAAAATATTATGCTATATACTAACATAAGATAAATGGAACGGATAGTTAAATGATTTATTATAGGATTGGCAACAAGATTGAATTTCAGCAAAGACTTTTGAAATCATGCCCCCAATCCTAAATAAATCACAGATTCTTTCTAGAGAGGAAATCATATTTACAAGTGCACATAGACAATTGTCAACATATTTAAATCATTTAATTATTTAGCAGAGGATTTCTGCTCCTGTAAAGAAATTGAGAGATCAATTCTGTTGTGTAACTACTAGTCCTTTAACAGAATCCTCAAACCACTTTCATTCACTGATTGAGCGAAAAACCCTTTTTACACCCCATTACACTTTTAAGGTTTTTTGCAATATTTTTTTATTATATTTACCACTATCCCTTTTTTAATTAGTAGGAGCTATGCTATATCCCTGGATGGGATGAGCTTCATAGTAAAGTCCACTCTGGGTAACGCTGAATCTGTTATAAATCACCTGTTTTAGTGGCAAATAATCTTAAGTCAATGCACCCAGTATATAAAAACAATACATTCAATTAATCGTATAAATTTCAAGTGCATATTAAACTACCGAACACAATGCCTTGTAGTGTTATTTCCTAATGAAATATTAATCCATCTGATCAACTCTCAGGATAAGTTGACTGATTTGCAGATGAGAAAATGTAATTAATTATTATTCGTGTGGTATTTTATAGGATACATATTGTTGTTGTGACTAATCCTCAGTGTCCTGCAGTATGGGAGTACCCAGGGAGTATCCCATGAGTGATCTACTCATGGATGGAGGGAAAAGGAGCAACTTCTGTTATGATGGAGCACCCGTAGATAGAAGTCTGACTTGGCTACAAGTCACTGAAGAAGGAGGCAGTGCTTTCCGAACTACCCCACATTTGCGTATCGTATAGGAAGAAAAGCCGGAAAACTGTCACCAGGTAGTGCGATTAATGAGACAAGATGCTGAACATCACAATCGCCCTCGAGTCTTCTCGATTTTTAAAACAGTGTCTACAACAATGCCGCCAGTGAATGGAACCTCAGCCTTCATGCACACCAGCGACGCACGGTGCTACGAGTCGGGCATATATATTATTTAATAGTAAAAAGAACCTTGGAAAAATATTTAAGATATTATTTTTAGTTAATTTTTTTCATCATAATATGGAAATAGCTAATCAACTCTTGTTTAATTTTGGAAGTGTTTTTAATGTTTTGATAGAAATACTGATTAAATGAAATAATTATTCTCATACAATTTGATATGCAGATTAGAGCAAGTTTATATTAGATACATTTTCATATTTCATAATAAATTTAGAATAACAAAATTTGAATTATCGGTACCATGCATAATAATCAAATAATAAAAATCGATAAGAATGATTTGTCCTGAAAAGTTAATTTTACTTTCTATTTCTTAAGCGAATAATTTTTCTCTCGGAGATAAAAAAAAATTACGTCATTTCTATAGAAATAAAATTAAGTCATTCCTAATCCATGTCTATGAAAGACAACTCATCTTCAAAAGCCAGACACTTGTCTTCACGTTATATGCCATTCATGTGTAGCTAATTCAGCGTTGCCCAGATTGCTAAGTTATATTCACTAAACGGGGGAATTAAAAACGAGTTTTTCTAAAACTCTTTCTGAGGTGACTAATCCATTCAACGACGAGTCGGCCAACATTTTTAGTAATTATCTAATCGAAACCACGCAAAGGTTTTTTGTCAATCAAGACTTTTTAATCTTGATAAACACATTCATCAAAGCTATATGACAGCTATAGTTATGCAATTGGTCATCTAAATGACTATACAAAATATTATAATATTAGTACATAAAAAATTATAGCGGGGTTAATAATGTTAGTGCATAAAATAAAAATTAAGTTTAAGACCATTTCAATACATAAAAGTACATTTGAAACAACCGAAAAATTTAAAAATATATATATAAATGCAATTATATTTTGGATTTATACATATATAAGAAATAATACTATATAAGCAAACATTTAAATTTTAATATGGAAACTGCAGTTTTTATTTAATTATAAAGAAACTCTATGAAGTTCGTCAGTAAAATTTAGTTCAATGGTTCATACAGACGAATAAGCAAAGTAATATTTTTAGTGAATGCCATTTTAGGGTTTGATGGCAGAGTAACTAGGTGTCATGGATGTTTGTAGGGGTTCGAATCTGCTTTAAAGCCTAGGTCCCAGTCTGAGTGTTGGGCGTAGGGCTGATAACCCTACGCAATAAAAAAGAAAACTTCCGTTTCAAAATCTGCCAGTAGGCAGACGGCCTTGGTCCACCATGGAGACTGTTGCGCTAATGAAAAAGAAGAAATGCCATTTTGCATTTGAATACAAAACTTGCATCTTGATGTAAAACTGTATGGTTTTTTTAAGCTAATTTCTCCGACGTAAAACAGTCTATGTTAAAAAAAAAAAATGCTTTATTCGAAGTTATATTGGTGTAGATTCCCTTTCGAGTCTATTACCTTTAAGAAGAAGATCTACAAAAAGCAGTCCATTTCTTTGTAGCACACACAGACAATTTATTTCATTTAATTCGAATAAATAATATGAGAATGGCATTTACTTCAAAATGCATTTACCTCTGCATGAAGAAAAGAAAAGAAGGTCTCATGAAAGAGAAGAATCAAGTGAGCAATAGAGAAGGGTTTTGAAGTAGGATTTTATCATATGATATTAATTCAATTGCCTGCTTCTTTTCGATGCATCCAATCCCATCCAGGAAAACGATTTCACTTCAACTGTTCTGATTTGAAAGACCCTACTGATGATGATCATTGAAGAACTCTAAGCGAATCCACCTGAACCCATTTTAGAATCTCACTGGAGCTTTTTCTATATATTTAAGAGAAATGTTCATCAAAATCGAGTATTTTATTTCTTGTAAGTATTTAGAACCAATATTTAATTTATTTCTATAATTTTCTTATTTTTTTCCCCTTCTTGTAATTTTTATTAACAAATTAGTATTTTTAAATGATCACAAAAAAAATTAGTTCATTTAGTTTCAATGGAAAATTTAATTTTTAATTTATACAATTTTCTTTATTTATTTATAAACTGGATATATGGCCCGACACGTGGCTCAGTGACAACGTGCCCCGCTGGTGAGCATTAGGGTTGTGGTTCAATCTGCTGGCGGCATTGTTGTAGACACTATTTCAAAACGAAGAAACTCGATGGCCTTTGTAATGTTTCAGCATCTTGCTTCGGGATTCATACTGCCTGGTGGAAATTTTCTGGGTTTTCTACCATACTATGCGTAAATGTGGGATAGTTTCTCCTAAAAGTCCTCCTGAAAGGCACTGTCCCTCCTTCTCCAACTACACGGAGCAGAAGTCATACTTCTACCTATGGGTGCTCCGTCAAAAACTGCATCCCACTTCCCACCTTTCAAGAAGGATATGACAACAACAACTAGTTGCATAATTGTAAATTAATAACTAAATTATGTTAAATTAAATGGATTTTTTTTTTTAGTGTTTATAAAAATTAAAAAATATAATCTAACTATAAAAGTATACTAACAAATATATATTATATATATCATGTATAAATTAAAATTAAATTTATTTAATTTATTCAATATTTTAACTACGGCAATCAATTGTATTGGGGCTTGAGAGCCGAGTGACTAGCTCTGTGGTGCCATCAACCTACAGGTTTCGTTTTAGAGTCCATGGATGTTTGTAGTGGTTCATAATCCACTTTTAAACCGTAGGTTCTGGTCTTATATGACTGTAGAGCGTTGGGTGAAGTGCTGACAACCCCACCCCGTAAAAACACATCATCTCCTGTCTCGAACTCTGTCAGAATAGGCAGACGGCCTTGATCCACCATGGGGCTGTTGCACCACTGATGATGATGATGAATCAATTGTATTAACAGATGGATGTTAGTATTCCTTAGTTACTTAGAAAATTAAAGTATGACTATAATCGGTGAGATTATAGTTGTGTTTATTGTCCGCCTTATTTTTTTTTTTTTTTTTTTTTTTTTTTTTTACTATTTAAATGAATGCGAAATATTTATGCGGATCCAAGAACTTTTAAGTTTGCTAACTGGCTATTTGACATTCGAAAACTACGACTTTTCTAATCATTAGCAGCCCATTTGTATATATGTGTCATCCTGCAGCCGGATATGTAATCTCTAGTGGTAGGGCGACCAATAGGATAGTTACTATTTGCCATCATCATCATCATTATCGCAACAGCCCCATGGTGGGCCAAGGCCATCTGCCTGCTGGCAGATTTCGAGACGGGAGATGTTTTCTTTTACGGGGTGGGGTTGCCAGCCCATACGCCTAACGCTCTACAGTCCTATTAGACCGGGGCCTACGGTTTAAAGGGGATTCCGAACCCCTACAGACATCCTGTGTCACCGCTGAGATTTGAACCCGAAATCTGTGGCACCGAGGGGCCAGTCACTCGGCCATCAGGTCCCATACTTAGCATTAGTCAACAAAATAAGTCTTGGTCACACACAGCAAGTGTCGCAGATGTACATTTTAATGTGGATGTCCTTTATTGACTTCCCCGATCTCCAGATTTGTAATCGATTGAAAATATGTGGGATAACCCTCCGAGTCGTCAAGCTGGTCGATCTTAAGACACGCTTACAACAATTGTGGAATGAGGTATTTCAGGACACTTAAAGAAACTTATGTGCTTTAATACGCGACTATGTATTCATTCAAGACAGAGGAGGCCAAGGAGATATTAAATCTGCATTTCTTTTTCCCTTCGTTATTTTTCTTAGAAAACTTTTCCTGTAATTAATGATCATTTTGTATTCATTTTGTGATCACTTATTATATTCGAATTACAAATAGTTCCTGTGTCATAGTTTGTCGAGCTAATTTTTATGGCAATGAATGCCTTGCATGAAATTCTATGTCGACGACACTTTTTCAATATTTCTTATTCCCCCCCGCCACCTCTCTCTCCATTATTCATCTATGTACGATCCTTTTTAAAACTCTAAAAATTGAAACGAATCTCTTCAGTTTCATTTAACCAAGAAAGAAAAACCGTTACAATTAGCATATCCTTCTTCTTCTTCGCCTATCCCCAAAGTCCAGCGGGGTCCATGAATTAAAAATGCCCGAAGAAAGTCCAAGACCATCAACCGACTGTCGAGGAGATTCTGGCATCTGAGCCCCAGACACGCCAAGATGCGTGATGGTGAAGCCTGCTCAGAGGAGCACTTGGTGAAAGTGTCGAAAGCTTTCAAACCATCTGAGAAAGTCATAGTTCTGAGGTGTCCATTGAGCAAACGGGTGATTGCAGTTTGTCCCTGCCTGTCACAATTAAGTGCCAGAGTACCGCCAGGTCGATGGCCCCGATACCACTGGTGCACTGGGGGAGTAGACCAAATAGTTTTTCCCTTTAACATAGCTTGGGACTAGATCTCTGTGTAGGTTAGGGGCTCAAGTGGAATCAATACCTCACTAGCACCCGCTTTGGCCAATGCATCTGCCATTTCATTCCCCTCAAGGTCGACATGGAAGGGAATCCACTGAAAGATGTTTCAGCTTTTTGAGAATAGATACACCTACCCTGTCTCTAACACTGGACCAATTAGCCAAGTGTTGAATAGAACTCCTGCTATCAGTTAGAATACAGATTTCATTTCCTGCAGTAACAGTCGCTAAGTAGTCAAGGCGTTCGTTTATAGCAATGAGCTCGCTACGGAATACAGAGCAGTCATCAGGATTCCTTCTCTGAATCTTCATGTAATTACTATTTGAAATTATATACATTCCACTGCCAATTCCACCTTTCTCGTTTTTACTGCCGTCAGTGTACATTTTAGTAGCATCAGTCGGAATGTCGTTTATTATTTCAAGGGCTGGTTGCTTTAGATAAATAGGAAGGTCATCCTGCTTGTTCACATGGACAGAAAGGTCAGTGTGAAAATGTACATTAGAAAGACCGTCAGAAGGATCTACACATTGAACCAAAATATGCTGAAAACATGAAGCATATCATAAAAATGGGTGGTTGTGGTCTCTATTTGAAACAGTTTAAAGCAACGTGAAATATAGGTGCAGATCTGTTGAGTGTGTGATCAAAACTGTTTTACATTGGGCATTTTCTTAAAAAAATATTGCAGTTTTAATAACCGATTCTTAAATTCATTAAAAATGAATTCTGAAGTCTTTAAATTCTCGTGGGGGTGAAAATAGCTCACACTTCACTGGAGCTTAATTATCAGCCTCAACTGAAGAACTTGATGAAATAGGGTTGCCAATTAGAGATGAGAATTATCGCTTATTTCTTCAAGTAATATTTGCCCTGCGCATTAGAATTACCATTAGTTATTCTGTTGTAACCAATATAAAGTAAATATCCTTGCATAAGAAGATGAAATAAGGTGCAAAGTATTGCATTATTTTGGTTAATTGAAAATGTCATGAGAAAGCATTCTGGCTTTTAAACAAATGAATCATTTAGCTTATGCTTTTCAACAAACGAGACAATGAATTATTATGTTGATTGGCTCAAAGGTCTGCCTTACAGTCTCTTCATAAAGATTTTTCAAGTTTTATTTTGAGCATTATATTTCTTTTAAAACAAATCCTCTGCTTGCACAGAATGTGTATCCTGCAATAGATCCCTGCTCATGTGGATTTCGAATTTAATGAAATTGCAGATTCTTTGAGAAGAATGCCAGAAATCTGGCTCAGACTACCACTACTACTTCTCATGCTTTAGATTTTGCAAAGGCATTTGCAAAATCTAAACTTATAATTTCTTCTAGGATTATAACTAAACACCAAATTACAGAATTGAATGTCGGCAGAAAAATAGCCACTACTCTCGCAAGATTAAGAATGAAGCCCCCAAAAATATCAATATTTTTACTGATGGCGTTAAAAAATACCAAAAAATGCGGTCACTGCTCTGTTGTCGAGCTTACTCCTCATTACTTGTTTGCCCAGATGTTGCAGCCGCCATGCATTGTCTGGACCCTCCCTCGGAAGAGAATTTATACTCAGAGCTGGCAATCAGCATAGCCACTATTGTTCGGGAGCACCACGATATTTGATTTTCTTGTACTCTTCAGGTAATACGACAACAACAACAAAACTGGTTTTTTTTTTGTCACCTACTTTTTTAAATGTTTAAGGGACTAAACGTCACGAATCAAAACAACATGCTCACATCAGATACAAATATTTATTATTAATTGGCTTGAGCTTGAAAAAAATGGCCACAGAAAATTATGAGTCCACTTTGTCAACAATGGTTTGTTAAAACTCACAAATTCTTTTCCAAAGCAACGACCATAAAGGTATTTAAAAACAAAAATTATTTTCAAAGGAAGAAAAAAAATATCACGTTTTAAATAAAAATGGAGCTTAGATGATAGCAAATCATTGTAAACGAAAAAAGAATCATCCATGAATTAAAAACAAGAATAAGAAAACGATTCAGAAGAGATAGAAATGTTATCTCAAGAAATAAAATCAGCTGAATTATATCTCAGTCATACATATTGAAATCATATGTGTTGCACAGCACAGATAATTTCCATAACATAATAAATGAATATCTTGTGATATTGAACAAATAAAAATATCTATAAATAAAGAAATTCTAAAACCATTATGAATGAAGAAGTGAAGTTCAACATTAGTTTAATAAAAAGTTAACACTTAAATGTTAGAAAAGTATTTTATTCAGTATTTTCTAATCTATCACAAAATTAGAAAATTATGCAATAATCTGGATTCAGGATCCGTATTGGAGTCTATATCTTTATTACGTTAATGATATTTATCGGCAAATACTTGTTAAATTTCAAATTTACCGTCAATAAAATAGATGTCGTGGTTGCTATAAAACAACAACATTAAAAAGGCGCAAGTCTGTTTGGTAGAAGAAATATTTGTCAACAAACATTTTTGGACATGAATATCACGGATATTAATCCATAAAAATATTCAATTCATCACTTTTGCGCTTGATTACCACAAAAATCAAACCAAATACTAAAACATTAAATGAATGCAATATCACGCATCAAATTCTTAATTTTAATATAATTTATTCTTATTTTTACTATACAAAAAAAAACAGATTTTATGTGTATTAGCTAATTTTCGAGGGGTTTTTTGTACAGCAAGTGACGCTATTACAGAAATGTATACAACGGTCTTTTTCAAGTTGGTGTTTCTCTTTGTCTAAACTATATAAAACAGAGTCAAGAAACGTCCCATAAAAAGCCTTTTTCATGCAGAATTTTAAATAGTATTTCTAATCGAATGTTTGAATGTAATAAAATAATAATAAAAATACCAATACCACTTTAAAAGAAGTTTACATTTAAATAGAAACAAAAGGCACTAAACCAGCTAACTAAATCCTTATTTATATTAGTAAATTCAAGGTGTACATTCTCTATTAAGCAATTCAAATCATTAGAAAATCCTACAGGATATAAAATTCACCAAGTCACCCAAGTTTTTTGAAGATATGTGCATTGAAATATCTCTATAAGCTGAAGAGATTTCTAAAAAAAATTCAAAATTTGGTTTTTCTTCATTCCAAACAGTGTAAATATTCGAACCTTCATCGTTTCAACCTTTACTGTAGACAAAACACGGCAGTTACTGATGCGCTTTCATACATTTGTATCTGCACAAAAAATTTATAAAATTCTATTTTAAATAAACAAAATCCTATAAAAATAATTTTCCCTCATATAGGAATCCAAATTATATACAACACTAAATAATCGAAATTGCTTGTACACTTTATGTCCAAAACACAGTTTCATACTCTGAAAGAACTTGAAAAATAAAACTTTTATTTTAAACAGCAAAATACCAAGTATTGTTTGTTTGTTTTTTGACACGAATTTTAAACAGATTTCAATATTTAATGAGAAAATATTAACATCTGATAAACCACCGGTACCTCGCACTATTTAAAATACAGCAATTTATCCATGCTTAATCATTAACATTTCTTAAACATTTACAATTACATGGAATCTTTACTGGACCCAATTTTTAAAAACATTAAATTAAATACCAGCATTTTTTTTTTCAGCATTTTTTTTCCTACAAGAGTACAAACAATATTTACAAATAAATGTTCAAAAATAGGTAGTGCAATAAAATTGCTAAAATATAGAAATTTAATCTCAAACATTTGCATTTGAACCAAAAAAAAAAAAAGAACCCACTGATCCAAATTGTGTGAAACAAACACAATCCCACCAACTGCTTTTCCCTACACCAGAACCCAAACAATATTTCTCTGTGAAGGTGTCTGAGACCGTGCAGCGCCGCAGGTTCCCATGCACCTATTTTTTTTTTCCATCGTGTAGGTGCTGCACGCATTGGGGAGGGGAGCCTAAGGAAGCGAGAGGGGGGCTCACCTTCTTGTAGACGATCTGGTTCGGGTTGTCGTCGCTCCCGGGCGTCTGCCCGTTCCCGGAGTCGCCCTTCCTCCTGTACGCCATTCAAGGGCTCCAGCGACGGTACTCCATGGCAGTCCGAACCGAGGATGGAGACTGCACCCCGCCGCAGGGGATCACGGAGGTAGTGAGGCGCCATCTGGTGTACGCCGCAAGAAACAGGAGGCCCGGAGATACATACACTACGGCGGGCAGAGTTATCTCCAAACAGAGAAGCGGATGTTTATTCTGCACATATTATTACGCATAAATTAACAGCATTGTTTTTACAATCCATAACGATTTATATTAAAATAAAAAAAATATCCAGAGAAAATGTAATTTCATTTCAAAAAATAAAAAAATTCATTTCATCAATATTAGAATTTAAATTTAAAAAAAATTTCAGTTATCATTAAAACTTACTTTTTAAGCTGTTCTCCTGAATTTTTTTGATTAATTTATTTTTTAAAGAATCGCTCGTATATATTTGGTATATAAAACAAATATACGTAGAATAAGCTTTTTAATTGAAAATAAAATATAATTACAAACAACAAAAGAATCATTTTAAGTGAGTTTTAAATGATTTATTGTTACATCACCCTAACTGCATATTTAAGGGAATCATTCAATATGCATATGAAAACGCCAAGGCATTTAATAATGATATGCATGTAAAAAAGTCAATTTAACATTAATTTTTATGCTAATTATGTAACATAAATTAGCAATCATACAGCATTATTTTTATAATTATGACCACCTAAAAATATGTGTTTAAATTAAAACCATGTATCTCACGCCTAGAAAAATAAAAATTTCATTTTTGGCAAATAATGTGTACAAAAAAATTATATTTAATTAATGTATCTAAAATTTCAATTTAAAAAAATTCAATTAAAATATTAAAAAAAATTAGTTTTAAAACTTACTAAAATTTTTTTTTTTCATATTAAATAAATAGATTTCATTTATTTAAAAAAAAATCGCACGTATGCATTTGACAAAATAAAAGCAAATATACAGAATAAAATAATAATATATAAAATAAAATTAATAAACATTTTAAGTTATCAATTAATTTTTTCTCATTAAAATCATTTATTTAATTGTAATCGCACATTTTGTAATAAACAAAAACTTACAAACTTTAATTTTAAATGTTTCTTCGAATTGTAACTTCGGATTTAATTGAAAATAACTGACTTTGTAAATGAAATATAAAAATAAATTTTCAATCAGTTCAGATTTCATCGCAAGATTAAATAAAAATGAATATTTTAATTATTGAATGATGCAATAAAACGCCATCTTTAATTAGTACATGCAAATTTTTAAAAATGAGCAACCGACTTTTAAAAATATATTCGAGAAAAAGAAACTTGTGATTAGAATTTTGAGCTTTTATTCATTCAAATGCTTAATTAAACTTTAGAAAAATAAATAGTCAAAAATAAATTTTTCTAATGAGCCGGATCTAATATTTAGTTCATTTTTATGCAATGATTAAATAAACATGAATATTTTAAACTACCCAAAAGATAGAGGGCAAAAAAATGTAGCTTGAAGATATGCCAGAGAAATAAACGATTTTGATTTGAAAAAAAGGCATAAAATAAATTTTTAACGTTTTCTGGACAACTTTTTAAATCAAAATAACAACAATAAAAATGAATTACTTATAAATTATATTCCAAATTCAAGTTATTATTCATTCAATTGTTGAAGAAACCCATTGCGGGATTTGCTCGAACCCAAAAATCAGATTTACACACAATTTGATCTATAAATTAGTCACTTGACCATCAAAAATGTCCCTATAATTTGTCATTTGTAATTTTGGGCTACAACGACTTTTTAAAGTGCAAAAGATAAAATGACGTATTTCTCTGAATATATAAATTACCATCAGGCAGAAATAAACAATTTGACTTATTTGTATATAATTTTTTTTTTTTTTAATTTTATTAACTTTCAACTTTAAATTCAAAATAATAACACTAAAAAAATGAATTACTTTATAAATTATATGGGGTAGCAATTGGATAAAGATAATTCAATCCAGCATTATTTTCAAATTTTAATTGAAGAGAAGCTAACATGCTCTAAGTATTCACTTCAGTAGTTGAGTAATGAGGAAAATCAGATTTAATACTTAAGTCAAAATTTGATTCATAAATTATATTTAAAAATTCACAAAAAATAATCAATAAATGCACAAACAAAATGTCTCAGCCAAATTTGTTTTTATTCATTATGCAAAGAACAAGTTTTAAAAAATCTACCCAAAACGAGCCATCCTGCTTCACCGTAACGGTGTCGTTCAAATGCGCATTGCGGTATGTTGGTCTCAATGCGCATGTGCGATATGTTAACTAAACCTGGACATAAAACATCATCAATTCTTTCTCACCTAATTATAATTAGGTTAAAAATGCAACCAGTATTGTAAAAGAACACATCTGATTAGCTGATCAGATACCATTGCCATTTTAGGCACAGGTTGTATCGAGCTAGACAGTAATTCTAGGAAATTAACTGAAATACCGGTCCTTTCGGCGTTGAAAAAGACCTGTGCATTCTACAAATTCACCAATTTTTTGGAATCGTAATGTATTTCATGTCAATTATAAATTTAGCTGAAGGATAAATGAATTAAAAATCACCCAAAAATGTCATAACGCGCAGGATGCGGCTTTTAAATATAAAACAATTTCTGTCTCGGTTATAGTCTGTAGGCCAGATCATACGCAGGGGTTGAGATAAATATATATTTTCTCGATGATGTCACTGTAATTTAAAAGTACTATGTAGGGAGTTCAGTGTTGATTCTTGAAAGAGTATGAAAGTATCCCATCATGCTAACTGAATGTGTTTCTACACCAAGAGTTTTAAAATTCCGAAATATACCCCTAATTTTGCAAGGGAAAAAAAACATTAATGACGTGGAAAAAATACCTGATCAGGTGGAAGTGGTATTTAACTGGTATTAAGTGGTGGTATTAATCCGTTAAACTGTAAGGCGGGTTGAAGTTGTAATGAGCGCCAAAGGTGGAATAAAATGACCAACTCGTTATTGACAGGTGGTCATAATTTTTTGTGTCAAAGTATATGTGATATGAGATCATGTAAGACGGTGACATGGATGTCCCTGAAGGCCACAAGACGCTCTAAATGCCAATGACAACCAAACTTTAAAGAAGAAAGATTGATATTCATGTAAATGTCAATTAGAATTACATTATAATAAATTCATTTTTAATATAGAAAATGTAATCTCATGTGACATGTTCTAACTATGTTTCCATGAGATGGGGTGGTTTTAGAAACAACAACATTGTAAATAGGGTTGGTTGGTCGCTCTAAAAGGCCATTTTACATTTTGGGTTAATCTAGCCAACCTACAGTTTTCCGTGATTGAACTTTAAAAACCCATGGCACCGCCAGAATTCGAACCTGAAGCCTGCTGTACCAAGGGCCAATGTAGCCATTTGGCCATCATGCCGCCTAGTGATAATTCATTGCGAAAATACGATATGTTTTATGGTTTTTAAGTGGTCCTAAACTTTTTCAAGAGAAGATATAAAAAATTCAAACACAAAAACAAAACAAAAACCTTTTTATTCTTTAACAAACACTTCAAACAAAAGTCCTTTTTTTTTAATAACCAGTGTATTTTCTTTTCAGATAATTTACAATTTGATCCAAATCAATTATGTAAATGAAAATATTCGATATTTCGATTTTCAAAACAGAAAATTAACGAAAATATATTACAAAAAATTCTGATGCTTATTAATAAATTGATAATGATGTTACGAAATACATATATATAAGTCGTCATTCTGATTAAAATTTTAAAAATTAATGAGCTTGAATAATTAATTCAAATTGCGTCATGGAAAATTAAACAGATATCAAAAGATGCATACTTTATACCTAATTTAAATTTATGACAGTCGACTATAGCGGCGGTCGACGTACTAAAATGGATTAGTATCTTCCTCGACATTTTCCCCCTTTTATTAGTCAACTTTCCATTTATTTTCTCCACATAAATATTCTAATATGAATTGCTCGATAAAAATCTTGAAACTTTTCAAAAATCATTAACGTTATTTTTATATTAATCTAAACTACTATTTCCTTTTATTATCACTTAAAATTTGAATACGTAAAGATCGCGTTTACGCTTTAGCTCTTGAACTATAAAGCTTGACAACATTGCAAAGAGGTCCTTATTTCGAGAAGAAGGGTTAACATTTATTCTCGGTACCGACCAATTTTAAAAAATTCTTTAGAGACAAAACATCTGGGATTTCGAATTTTATACTATTTTAGTGCGCACATAAATAGCCAAAATATATTGGTATGTTGCATTTTTTTAAAAATATTTCATGTCATAATGGATCTCAAATCGAAACAAAACTTTAAAATAATAATTTTATAGGGTTTATATAGAAAATGCAAATTTTTCTATATTCATTATGAAGGGAAATATACTGAATCGGCTGCACATCAAATGGGATAATCATCTCTTTAACCAGTATCTTTATTACAAATGTATTAAAAATTCTTCCAAAATTTAACAAGAGTTGATTAGCTATTTCTAGTGGCTTGCTCTGGGTTCGAATCACAGGTTTCGGTTCGAATCCATGGATGTGTGTAGTGGTTCGGAATCCACTTTAAACCGTAGGTCCCGGTCATAACATGACATTAGAGCGTTGCGGGTGTATTGCTACTCCGCGTCCGTGGCTTATCTTCAAAAGCTTACACGCCCCTGGGTAATGCAAAGTGAGTAACATCTGCGCAGCGCTTGCCTTAAGGCATCAAGACCGAGCTGTCTAAGTGTTTTCCAGATGCATTAGAACAAAAAAAAAGATAATAATAATAATTTTATGCTGACACTTATTTTGCAATTGTTGTCCGCTTATAGGGCAGATATGCGGCAATTCAGGCTGAACAAGAAGGGCGGCTTCCTATACTACTCTCTCAGAGGGGTCTGAATAGCCGAGTGTCTGGCCATCGGTGCCACAATTTTCGGGTTCTAGTTCCGGCGGTGCCATGGATGTTTGCAGTGCTTCGGAATCCCCTTTAAATCGTAGGTCCCAGTTTAATATGACTGTAAGAGCCTCGCAGTTTGGTTTGGTTTGTCGCTATACAGTCATCTTGTGCACACAAGGACTAAACAAACATGGACTTACAAGTTAAAGTGGATTCCGAAACCCTCACAAACATCCATGACCTCAGGATTTCGTACCTGAAGCCTGTGGTACCAAGGCCAGAGAGCTAGCCAATTGGCCACTAGGCTGCCAAGAGTGTGACGGAGCTTAATCAGACTTCTCCCCCACATTATTCCCAAACTGTATAGGGCAACTCAGCTCTAGACACAGTGATGTGGTGTGGTATACTACTCTCAGAGAAAAAGGGAGATGAACGCCTTTGCAGAGGATTTTCTGAATGTACTTGAATTAGGGAAAATACCCTCACAAAAATATTTTACCTAAACGGCAATGCGTCTCCTGTTTTAAAGTGTGCTCATTTAACTGAAGGGAATCGATATGCAATTTCTTTCTCGAAATTTTTTATAAAACATATAAAAATATTTATTAAATTTATTTTCAAAATAAATTCGTTAAAGCGTTAAATTTATTTTCAAAATAAATTTAAAATCTGCGTAAAAAATTAAATGAATTATTGAAATTATTATAATATGCTGGGATTTGAAATCAAGTTCTGTTGACTTTTATGTGAAAAATATAATTGCCTTCTCATTTAAAATAAAAATTTTTATCTATTTAAAAATGAATGACATTTAACATTTAAAAATTTAAATTTTAACGTTAAACATTTACATTAAAACATTTAAACTTTTAAACATTTTCTTATTATATAATTAACGTGCTCTACTTGGAAAAGAAATGAATTTAATGAAATTTATAACCAAACATATATTCTATTAAATATTCAAGTTTATAAAGTTGAATACATTTTTAGTTTACTTTAATTAAATGTTATGAAATATTTGTTGATTTGATATACTAAGTGTTTACAAAGTAAAATATTTTTCACGTGGAATAAAATAATATTTTATACTAATAAAGACTAATAGTTTGTATGATAAATGTTTTATTTTTACTGGACCGTTACCTTGAAAACCATCATCAAATAAGGGTAAAAAAGTAAAAGCTGAAGATATTCTCCAAATATATATTTAAACTTAGAATAATATCGAAAAATGTTTCCCGGGGTCTTTTTATTCAATAAAGAAATTCCCCCTTTATCGAGTGAATGAACTCTAATGCACAACCTTCAAAAATTACTCAAAATTCAGTCCGGCATTTTTTTATCAAGAAAGAAACTTTTTTGAGCAGTTAGATTCTTATTTTTGATGAAATACTTTATAAAATTTTTTATCTTAAGGGAAACATTGATAGTTCGTTCATTCAAGAATATTTTTCTAGGAGTTTAAGAACTGAATGTGAAAAAAATTTTTTTCCTTGAATTCCTTTACGAACATATTTTGTTTTAAATAAAAAAATAATAATAAATATATAAAGCTAAATGCTCGAAAATATATTTCAATCAAATAATATAATTTTAATAGAAAGAAAAATTTATTATTGTTATTATTTATTTATTTTTTTGCTAGTTTCTAAATATTAAACTGTAATTTCGAAAATTCATAAAAAATATATAAATTGACATCATAATTTTAAATAATATTAAAAAAAAATTTTCTAAGTCAATTCCTACTTTTTTTCACTACATTGCAGAAAAGTCCTTTATAAATAAAGTTGAAATTTTCCTTACATCTGGCACCATCTGTTATAAGATACAAGCAACTTAAATAAAAAAAATATATATAATTAATTAATTAAATTTAATTACTGAATTAATATTTAAAAAACTGTATTAACATCCAGTGTCATCCATTTACAAGTTCAAAAAAAAATGTATTTGAACTCGAGTGGATGAATAGAAAGTATCTTATGAACGATTGAAAATTTGGACAAGATATATATAGGGAGAGTATGAGCTAATAGAAGGAATTGAAAAAAAAAATTAAACTGATCTGAAATCTCTAATTTTTCTACATTTTATGCTTACTACTATATCTAATAGTAAGGCCTGATGGTCAGTGACTAGCACTCGGTGTCTACAGGTTTCGGGTTCGTGTCCCGGTGGGGCCGTGGATGTTTCTAGTGGTTCCGAATCCATTTTAAGCCGTAGGTCCCAGTCTAATATGACAGTTGGACGTAGGGCTGACAGCGCTACCCGTAAAAAGTCAGCGCCACGGTGCCGAGTCAGACCTATGGGTGCTCCATTACAACAGAAGGTTCCTATCTGCTTCCATGAGATCATACGGGTTCATGGACTTGGTCTAGATGTTTGCTGTGTACCAAGTGGGATAAGAAACAACAACGTATAACAGTGAATGTAATCCTGAAAATAATTATTTTATTTATTTATTTTTCTTAGAGCCGGTTCAATTATTCAGGTATATTTATAATGTCTACAGTAACACTCCAAACTATTAAACCTCCAAACCCTTTTAAAAAAAAAAAAAAATTCTCGTGCTACTTTTACTGCTAACGTTTCATATATTTTCTTAAATATTACTATTCGATTCAAATAGTAATTAAAAATGCATTTTGATCATATTTTTAACAATTTTTAAATAATTGCAAGTTCAGCTTCAAGTTCTAATTGTTGAAATTTGATTTTTTTTTTTTTTCGATAACGAATGTTAGGTGGATATCTTCAGTTTGGAAAGGTAAAAAGTGACTAATATTTTAAACAAATGCTTGTTCCTTTGACTTCCTGCAGACATACAATCCTATACAGCATCGTGTTTTATTAAGAATTATCAGTTATGACCAGCTATTAATTTAACTCCAGTTTACATTTTTTACTTTGAATTGTTTTGGTTTGTCGCTCTACAGTCATCTCGTGCACACAAGCGCTAATTAAACCAGGATCTACAGTGTAACGTGGATTCCGAACTCACAAACATCCATGCCATCAGAGTCAGAGCGCTAGCCAATTTATCATCAGGCCGCTTTTACTTTGGAAGTTTAGTTTAAAAATATTAGCGAATAGAGTAAAAAGGAATACAGAGAAATTAGGCTCATCATAATAACAAAATTTCTTCATTCATGACCATAGAAAACCTAATATAATCCTTTGCTAACCGAATTTGGGTTGATACTACTTTAATTCCGCAAAAGAAAACCATACATAAAATACATTTAAAAAAATATGAAATTAAGAAAAATAGATAAGCCATAAAGCTCGCTCTCGAAGACAACGTATCAAACCAGCAATTCTTAGGGTTTTTTAAGTGAATACTATACATTAATTTATAACATAATAAAAGGCCAATATTATTTCTAAATAATAAATAACATTAAATAAATTTTACTCATAAGTAAAATATCCCAATTAATTAGTAACGATATTTAGTTATTAGTTAGTAAATTGAACGATGATTTCTTTTTTAATTTAAATATAAATGTTGGCAACATAAACTATCTATTTTGTGATGGCAAAATATAAAGCGAGACTATAATTTTGGCACTCTTGCAATCAGATTCAAATTCACATATTTTTTTTTATATTTCAAATTAAACGTTTTACAAATCGAACTAAATTTTTTTTTTTTACATTTAAAATCCCCCTCTGAAATTAAAATTAAAATCAAGTGTATGGAGAGAAAAATTGTTATATCTTTATCGATTATAAAAAGCAAAAAATGACGATTAAGATACTAATTCATTCTAGTATGTCGACTGGAATTTAAATTAGGTTTAAAGCATATATCTTTTAGGAGAAATCTTTTAGTTAACGTGCAATTCAAGTTATTATTCACAATTATTCACATTGTTATTCACAATTATAAATTTTACTTGACCGCAACGTTAAAAGATCTTTCATCAGAAAATTAATAATACATTAAACCTAAATAAATCTCATAAAATTTTACAAATTACTAATTAAATTGCACTTAAAATAATCAAGCAGTTAGTTTAATTCAAATGTTTTTGTTTTTTTATTTTCACAAGAAGTAGCAGAAAGCACAGTACAATAACTAGTAAACGCAGATCGGTGAAGCAATGAAAGATATTTCATCAAATGAAGCAAATCATCATTCATAATCATTATCATCAAAATAACTGCAAATCCCAAGATTTTCTCGGATGCAAAACCAGATAAAAATTATGGAATACGTGTAGGTTCGAAAGAAAGTCAAAGAATAATTGGATCAGCCAAGTGGCAAGGAAGAAAATCGTCATTGGCGTGATGAATCAAAAGCTCGAATTTCATCAACCAAAAATATGAAAAAAATGTTTTTGCAGTCTTATATTTGCTAACGAAAGGAAAAAGCAATAATTCTGGAGCTATCAGTTGCTTAATGGCACGAATGAAGAAAAATAATTTTTTTTTTTTTTAAAAGCAAATTTATTCCATTCGCTAAACATAGCGATGGATAAAATAAAAGATGTTATCCTCTGGAGTTTTTTTTTCTAATACAGCTAGCAAACACTTAGACATGGACGTCTTGAATGCCTTAAGGTAAGCGCTGCACAAACGTTACTCACTTTGCATTACCCAGGGGGCGCTGTCACTTGAAGATAACCTACAGACGCAGAGTAACAATGCCTCCCGCAACGCTCTACGATCATATTAGACTGGGTCCTACGGTTTAAAGTGGATTCCGAACCACTACACACATCCATGGCACCGCCCGGGACTCGAACCCGAAACCTGTGGTACCGAGCGTCAGAGAGTTAGCCACTCGGCCTTTCAGGCCCTTATCCTCTGGAATAGAAGTTAAAATTTATAGATGGCGCCATGAATAGGTAAATGTATATTGACATCTTAAAAGAAAATTTAAAATAACCAGTCAAAAATTTTAATCGATGGAAAGTTTCGAAGTTCTATCAGAATAACGATCTTGAAAGTATAACTTTTATTTTAAATGGTAGTTGCTTTACAATTGTAAAGAAATCGTTAAAATGCCTTCTCATACATCAGATTTGAACCCAATAAAACATATTTGACCAGAATTCGGAAACGCAATATTTCCTCAAGGCAACAGCTAAAATCTATAACTCAGAACAAAATTGGACTAAAGTTTTCCTAAAAGTTATTTCGAATCTATGCCTAGACGATTAAATCGTATTCTTAAAGTCCGTGGATATTTTTAGTCACTAAAAACTGCTTAAAAAGCAGTTGAAATATTTTTATTGAACAATTATTAATTGTTATCAGACAATGCTTGTCAGCAGAATTCATTTTTCCGTTATCTATTCTTGTATTTAAAACAAATTTATACTAAATAATTAAAACAAAAATGTAACTAAAATAAACATTGCTCAAGCTAAATTGCTTCAAAGCAATAAATTTTCAAAATTTTGTTTAATAGATCTTTTATTTAGCAATTTGCATGCATCGGATATTTATGCTAAAACTTTTTGAAGTACTATATGTAGAGAGATAACAAGTTCCTTGAACTATGCTTTTAACCCGGGCCTGAATGGTCGAGTGGCTAGCGCTCTGACGCTCGGTACCACAGTGTTCGAGTCCCGTTGATGCCATGGATGTTCGTAGTGGTTCGAATCCACTTTAAACCGTAGGTCCCGGTCCTAATAGGATCGTAGAGCGTTGCGGGGCATTGTTACCCGCGTCCGTGGCTTATCTTCAAGTTACACGAGCCCCCTGGGTCATGCAAAGTGAGTACGTCTGTGCAGCGCTTGCCTTAAGGCATCAAGACCAAGCTGTCTAAATGTTTGCCAGCTGCATTAGAAAGAAAAAAAAAGGTTTTTGACATTTTTATTTCAGTTAGTTGTTGCCCAGACCATAATAAGACCATCTTAACGAAAAAAATATTCAATCTAATTTCATCTACTTAATTTTAATGTAAATCAGCGTAGACTCTCATTGAAAAGGATTTTAGTTGATTTTATCTAAACGAAATTTTTCTTTTATCAAAAGATTATTATATAACAAGTATTATAAAAAAAAAAAAATTTTACAGTAAATTCCTACTTTTTTCTCACTATATTGCAGAAAAGTCCTTTACAAATAAAGTTGAAATTTACCTCTTACATCTGGCGCCATCTATGGGTAGATACAGGCAACTTAAATCTAAAAAAAAACTAAATTAATTAATTAAATTTAATGAATTAATGTTTGAAAAAAATTGTATTAACATCCAGTGTCCTCCACTGCATGCTCAAAAAAAAAAAAAATGTATTAAAACTTGAGTGGATGAATAAAAAGTATTTTATGAACGATTGAAAATTTGAACAAGATATATATAGGGAGAGCGTGACCTAATAGTACGAATTGAAGTATAGAGAGATCAAACAAATCAGAATTAATGGAGGAGTTTATGCTATGCCTTCTTGTATAGCAGTGTCTCTACAATTTATTATGGCTATTTATCTCACAAATTGAAAGAAAAGAGTATTCGTTCACTCGCCATTTTTATTAAAAGATGGCGTTTCTCCCTGTGATCCGATCGGAATAAGGATAAGCACAATTGAGCTAATCAGAGTTCAACTGTTAAAATATTACATATTTGATCTGCTGTTTTATCCATTTCTTTTTTCATGTTTATCCATTTTATTTACTTCCTATTGGTTGCCGGAAAGTACGTGCAACGATTCCTTTCTTTTAAAATCGAATTTGTGATTCATCGTAGGAAATGTTATCAAGAATTTCGAATTTTAGAGTAGTTCCTTTATAAAGATTTAATTTTCACCGTTGTCAAATTTTTTTTTTATCTCTAGTACTTTAACAGGATTTCGGTAAATTGATAATGCTGCTATGTTTGCAGTGATTTATTTTTTCAAGAAAAAGTATGTTGTTCTCTATTAAAAAAAAATGATTTAATGAACAGAAAGGTAAAGGTTTTTGATGTAAAAAGAACGCTGCAGTCCAATTTCAATGTTCCAGGCAGAAGTAAATAAAAACTATACGGCCAGAAAATAAATCCTCTTCTGTGATTAGCTAACCGCATCGGGTTCAAGATTTACCACAAGAGGCGCTACTATCTATGAGAATTATAATGTTAAAAATAAATTATATTGAAGTCTGTGAAAGTGAGCCCTTTTGTGTTTTAAAATATGCTATATTAAGTTTACTCCAAGAATGAGTTTGAAATGAATTTTATTTCCCTATAAATAATTTAAAATTGAAAGTAAAAAATAATAATAAATAAATTTATAAAATTATCAAAATAAATTGAAAATCAAAATCTCAAAAGAAAAATTAGATTAAAAATTTCACATCAATTATTCCATTTTTTTCTTTTTAAAATGGCCCTGCGCCGTAGCGGTGTCTGATTAAATTTCCTAACAAATAATCGATTCATTCTTTTTCCGCCTGTAAGCCGGATGTTTAACTTTCAACAAATCGGTTTTCAAACTACACAGTCCAGTCACTTTAATGTGACCACCTGTCAAGAGCCAGAATATATACTCTTGTATATACTGGCTTTAAGTGGAATGTGGTATTAAGTGGTATTTACGTGGTATCAAGTGGAATTCTTAATATACACTCCACTGCAATGTGCTGCCACCTGCCTTTTGTGATGGGTTACTTCACGTTGACGTCGAAAGTAGGTGGTGGTCACATTAATGTGACTGGACTGTGTATATTTGCTTTTCTATGTCAGAACGACCTCAAGTCGAAGTACAGCTCGACTTGCGGGGCAGTGGTAACGTGCTCAACTAGTGTGCTGGAGGTATCGAATTTGAATCAACTGAAGGTGTCCGTTGCGGCCATTGCTTTCAGTAAATAAGAGACTCGTTGCATCAGAGTGTGTAAGAACAACCATGGCACCTAGGAAAGCTTTCCTCCATGAAATACGCATTTGTGAACTCTAAAAATTATCCCTGAAGGTAATTTCTTCTCTTAATTCCCCAGCAGAAGGTTATTCGTAATATACATAAGGGAAACCTGAAGACTCAAATATATATATATATATTATATATATAACTGAAAAGTAAAAAATTTCATCGAATATCAAAATATATGAAACTCAAAAAATGTCGATGAATATAATTATGAAGAAACATTAATCCCAAAAAAAAAAAAATTTCAAAACATTTTTAATCATTAATAAGTTATAGTGAAAAGAAACGTAGTTAAACATAAAAAAAAAATTATTGATTGTTGAAATGTTACAAAAATGCAATTTAAGTATTAAAATATGAGTAGAGTGCTTGAAAAATTCAAACAGCTGATTTGCAGGATAATTTGAGAAGGGTTTTTTTTATTTCCTTCTAAAATCTCATCTAAATTTCCTTCCTAAAAATTTGAAAATGCCAGTTCGAAAGTAACCGGAGAAACGGAAACATCAAGGAAAAAAATTGTAAACTGATATTGAGGTACATGAGATGTTAAAATGATGGCAGATTTCTACGAAGTATTGGGAAAAAAAAGAAGATATGGATGCTTAAAAAAAATAAAAAAAAGAAGAATTGAGAAGTCTTTTTTCTCTCGTTTGCTAAATATTTTTAAACTGTGAGAAAAATGAGGATTACTTATAATGAAGACCATTTTTTTTTTTTTATCTAAAATAATTTAAATATATAAAAAAATAATAATAATATAAATATAAAATAAAATAATATAATATATAAATAAATAAATATAAATATAATAAAAATAATAAAATAATTTAACTGTATTAAAGAAAAGAAATTTTCACGTATTCTGGTACTATTTATATTTTTTTTTTTTTTTCTCAGTGCCGAGCACTTGAAACCAATCAATTAGTGTTAGTAATCAGCTACTGATACAGAAGAGGCATAAAAATTCGACGTTAATCAGGAAACGTGACAGAATTTATGTATTACCTATTTTGAAGGGGAGTGACATTTTTTCAGAAGACTTTTAGAGGTAGCTCATATTTGCTTGTCACATTTAAGAAAATTCATAAAATATCGCTTGGGAAGTAACTCTCATTTATACATTAGAATCACCGGGGAATACAATTTTTGAAAGATGTATATATTAAGTGCTTAACACTAAATTAAATTGATTTATTGGAGTAATATAGTTATTCTTTGATTATATTATTATTTCTTCCAAATATTTCATTAAAAATAACTGAGTGATATGATAAATAATTTAGAAGCAAAGTTGACAAAGTGGTATGGGCAATAATAAGGAAATGCATTTGAGAAAGTTATTAAAATAATTAGGGGCCTGATGGGCGAGTGGGCCATACAAATATTTTTACATATCAGATAAAAGTAAATGAATTCGGTGGAGTGAAATTATTTAAGTTTCGACAACCAAAATTAATTTATTTATTACCCCGAAATATTTCCATTTATTTTTTTTTGTAATTTTAAGCAAATGCTGATAAAAGAGAAATTAAAAAGAAGCATTTTACAGTAAAAAAAATTACGGTTTCTATTTGATTAATGGATAATTAATAAAAATATTCTCGGAATATTTTTTATTTCACTCCAAATAAAAAAGTGATGGATCAAGAAAAGAGAAAAAAAATTAAATTTCTCAACATCAGAGATGTTAAGTCAGGAATGCAAAAACCCCTTCAACGTATTTCAATTTTATTTTGAAAAATTTAAGGGTTTTTTTTGTTTGCTTGTTTTAGCATTTTCATAAAAGATTAAAAAATGAAACAGGATCCAGCTTTAATTTAATAAAAAATAAGCATTTGAATATTAGAGAAGCATTTCTACGATATTTATTGACAAACACGAATTCCGTTTTAAAATGTTCTAAACTAGCCAAATGGGGTTGTTTGTAGATAATGCATTAAAATGCGTAACCTGTTTGGATCAACATAATTTGGGAATAAACACTTTTTTAAAATATATTAACAAAATTGAAATGAAGCCCGGCTCTTGGCAAAGTTAAAATCCGCTATCGGCATTTTCGAAGTCACGGCTTTCAGAAACTGGAAGAATCGATGGCTATTACTAAGAATAGTGTAAAGCGCCACGCATCGATAATCAGGCTTGCTGATGGGAATTTTCTGGATTTTCTCACATACGATACGCAAATGAGGGGGGTACTCCTAAAAGTTCTCCCGGTAGGCGCTACCCTCCCCTTATCACCCATCTGTGGGCTGTTTTTGGTGAGCGCAAGTAGCATATGTGGTCAGATATTAAATAGAAAATATGGACTCAGTTAAATATTTACAATTCGTTATAAAATACAACTCGGTAGACTTTTTTAAATTTTTTGGTGAGGTACTTGGAAGAGCCGGCATCCACAAGGATTTTTTCCTTTTCCCTCGATACAACATCTAACATTAATTATGAATTTAAATAAAAAATGGAAATTTGCGTAATCAGAAATATCTTCAGTCTTCGAAATCGTTCAGTCCTTCTTATACATCCTAAGCATCAATATTAGCAAAAAGAAGGAAAAAAAAAAAACATTTGACTAACACCTTTTTGAGTTTGACAAATTGAACCAATTACTGAAGCACTAATATAATTAATATAATATAAAGCACTATAATATCAAACTTTATAAAGCACAATAATATCAAGCTATATACTTTTAATATAATATCAAGCACTAAATTCTTCATTTAATTTTTTATTATATTACATAGTCTATTTTCATATAAACAATCTAAATAAATTCGTGGTAGATAATTTTCAAAGTTTTTTTGTGGTTATAGTGAATATATATGATTAGAGTGCATCCCCGTTTTAAGCTATAGAATATACAAACGCATTCACACAAACAAATCTCTTAATTTAAAGTATAAAGTATAGAAAATTAAAAGTACGGAATTAAGATTAAAAAATATTAAAATATCTTTTAATTTCTAATTGAAAACAATTGCTAATATAACATAATATAATATAATAAACAATTTAATAATATCAAGTTGATATTATTAAAAAGGAGATTAAAAAACAAAGCTGTTAGGTTTACAACAGTATATTAAGCACAAAATTCGATTTTGTGTTCCATCAAAAGTGGGAAAAGAATCACTGTTCAAGTATAACCCGTATTGCTTAGCAACCAACAACCGTTAAATTGCAGTTGGCTTTTTATCACATGCATGTTTTTATTTTTATCACTGTGACAATTTTCTTTATTAATGCAAGATAAGAATTGGTGTATTGTGACACTATTATATAAAGAATTTTTGATTCCATTCATTAACGTAAACTTGTTTTTATTGTACTGCTACAATTCTTTAAGAGTGTTAATTATTTCCTAAGAGCAAATCTGTGTGTAGAAAATGTCACGAAACTCCATAAGGTACCACAAAGTAAGTAGCACACCCTTTATTTTCAAACTTTAACTAGAATCGTAATCTGATACTTCTATAAAATACTCTTTCTGACCCATAATAATAGTAACAAGTGAATATTTAAACGGGAATGATTGGTGAACGCAGCTTTAGCTCAAAATGGGAAAGCCTTTAGTCAAAATTAATCGTTCATAACATCTGTCATTTGTTTTTGCATATCTTTCCATTTTTAGATTAATTTGATTATCATGAATTATAACTAATTTCATCCTTTGATCGAAAATGTGTTCAGATTATTTTATGTTGTTGTTTTATTTCGGGTTGAATGTCAACCCATTGTAAAAGTAAGATGAACAAGTAATATAAAAAACATTTTTTAAAGTCAATTCCTCCTTTTTTTTTCACTATATTGCAGAAAATTCTTTTACAAATAATTTTCATTCCTTTTCTTAAGTTTATCTGGCGCCTTTTATGGGTAGATATATGCAACTTAAACCTAAAGAAAACTAAAATTAATTAATTAAATTTAATTACTGAATTAACATTTGAAAAAACCGGGTTAACGTCAAGTGACGTTCACTGTAAGTTCAAAAAAAAGGTATTTTAACTTGAGTGGATGAATAAAAAGTATTTTGTTAATGATTGAAAATTTGAACAAGATATAAATAGGGGGAGTGTGAACTAATAGTAGGAATTGAAAAAAAAAAGAAAGTTTTCAAACAAAGATCGAGTTGCGATTGTCCAGTTTTTGATGCATCCAAAGACAAAACGAAAAGTTAAGGTGCAATGACGTTAGCTACAAAACAATTCAAGTGCAACACAAGGACCCTATCAAGGATTTGTGAACGTGCTTCCGAAAACAATTGACAAGGTGAATCTTGTGCTAATTTTGATTCTTTGAAAAACAAAAACTGTGGATACAAATGCAAATATTATGGAGAAAAACTTAGACATATTCCTACTTAGTAGAAGAGGGACCAGCAGTTCTCGCCATTCAAGTTCCCAAATCTACATTTTCCCAAATTTTGTAAAAAGGAAAATACGTAAAACAAGGAAATCCGTATCCATTTTAAGCTCTCTGATATAGGGAAAGCAAATTTTCTCAGCCGAAGGATCCTACCTACACGTTCAAAATGCAATCATGTAATTATTAAGAAATCCAGAAACTAATCTGAATACTCAAATTGAAAATGAGCAATAATGTTTTTAACTTATTGTTTAATTTAATCTAGTTTTGGTAATAAAAGTTACCTTCTTTATTTATTTTCTTTTGCTGCTATTATTATGGGGCACATTAAATTCATCAACTGCTACTATTATTATAGGATAGATAGGGCATATTCTTACTTACTAAAACTCATTATCTGTCCTTATTTTATAAATGCAACAAGGCACCTTTTGCACATGTTATAGTATTATAACATGCAGTTAAATCCCCACATACACACACACAAAAAAAAAAAAAAAACATGAGTACCTATCATTTAAGGAAACCTTTATTAAATAAGGGCAAGGGACAGTTTTGGTTAATCGTTAATAACAAAAAACAACATAAAATTATAACCAGTCTTCTAATTAAAATAAATCTCTAGCTAATGGCTTGAAGAAAGATTGTTCTGGAAACTATCAATTCATTAGGGATTCTCAAGGTCTACTGACTATGCAGTCCTTTGATTCGCTTTGCAAATAAAATATTTACCTCGTAAACTAACAAAAATTATTACACAAAAAAAAAACACTTTATATATACAAAAATAAGAACTTTTAATTATTGTATTCAGAATTTGCTTCTTTCCATTACTATTTCAGCTCACTTTATAATTTGTAAAACCCGACGAAAAATTCTACCAAACATATTTTTGTTTACAAAGTAGAAGATTGGAATAGATCATTGGAAAAGGAAATCCATTAAACTTGGTGTACTATAGTTACCAAAATCCTTGAGCTTTCATTTCAAATAACAGGTATCGTGCTATATGGGTATCATTATTTCATCAACTGTTCAGAATGTTCATTTAAGTCATCAGAGACACAGATTTGGAAAGGCACGAGTTGCAGGCAGTCAATGTCACATGAAGGTGATAGTACAGAAAAAAAAAAAATTCCTGATGAACTTATTGAATTTTATACAAGATATTACATTCATTTAATCAACAATTTAATATTTGGATTCATTTCTGCGGTAACCAAACACACAAGGGATCTGTCAAATAATTTTTATTCGCTTTTATTTTTATATTTATGCCTAAAAATGTTTTTTCACTAACTGGTATTGATCCAAACAGATTTGAGCATTTTAATGAACTATTAAACAACAACTACATCTACTTGTTTGAGTGCAATTACAAAATGAAACACAATTTTGGAAAATAAATATCTAAAAATTTCAGAACAAAGTTTTGCACAAATTTTTTATTATTATTATTATTGGTGAATATTTGTTGGTATAAACTATCTCTAAATCAAGTTCTACATTTTGATCTGTCATTAAAATTCGCAAAATTAAAAAAAAAAATATCAATCATTAATGTTTTTAATGAACTGGCATGCAAGACGGAAATGGAAACGGAAAAGACGGAAAAGCAACAATGAATAACAACAACCTAAATCGGAATCCACTGTAAACCGTAGGTCCCGATCTAACAGGATCGTAGAGCGTTGGGGGCGGGGGGGTTGTTACTCCGCATCCGTAGCTTATCTTCAAGCTACACGCTCTTCCTGGGTAGTGCTAAGTGAGTAACGTCGGTGCGGCGCTTGCCTTAAGGCATATCAAAGACAACTGTATAAGTGTTTGACAGCTGCATTACAATATATATATAAACATCAATAGAAGCACCAAAGAACCTTTAAAAAATTGTGCATATACCGCAGAAAATAAATTTAAAATTATTAGACAAACTATTAGAAAATTATTAGAATCAAAAAGTGGAACATCGGCAGAGTTCAGAAAAGTTGCATCGGCAGATCAAAAACAGCACATATAAATTTTATACAAAATAAGCAATAATAGAGAGTAAAATAGTTGTCCAGGAAATTTTTTAAATCCGAAATTAGTAAAACCAAACAAAAAACTTAGGAAAACTCAAAAGAAATTAATTATATAGTTATATCAAGAAATACGTAAGCTCAGGAAACGGTGCTATTTTCTGCTCGTTAGATGACTGGAGCACTCATCCAGCGATGCTATCCAATATGTATGTGTGGTGGCGTATGCAGGTTTTTCCTCTTTTTATAAATTTTCTACAAATACTAATTTAAAAAAAAAAAAAAAGGGTTTGAAAGAGGTGAAATAAAAGTTTGAGCATGATAAAAGATATATTATAAAACAAAAGAAATAAAATGTACTTTCACATGTAATTACTACTAAGAAGTGGCCACATGAGAACAATTGAAAGCAAAATTTATGGAACAGAATCTAAATTACGATTTTGTAATCTTCGCATTTCGTTTATTCAATAAATTCTACGAATGTATTAAAAAAAAAAAACAATGATTTTTCCTTTCCATTAATTAGTGTCTTTGCATAATCAAGTAGTTTGACGAAATTCGCTGCTCATCTATAATTAAACATATTAGGCATATTTTACTTAACAAATCGATTTTCTCATAAGAATATTCTTATTTTAATAAAATAGATTACTTACTCACTATCACAATTCCATAAAGGTCAAAGGCAAATCAATGCTTGTTCAAAAAAATTTTTTTTTTTAGTATTCTAATTTGTACATAATAAATCCACCTATTTTTAGCAATATGAAGAACAAAATATTTGTTTAGAATTTTCAAAATCACCATTGATAAAATAATGACCTTTAGAATTTTTAACTAACGAAACAGTTTGGAAAGCAGCTGCAATTGTATGAACTTAAACGATGCAAACGATAATTTTTAAAAAAATAATAATCGGTTAAAATTTTCAAATTATGATTCGTCTGGCTAGCCAACAGCAACTGAAGGCCTGTAAGAAGTGTAAATTAATCAAAATGATTTATTATTAAAAAGCAAAAATAAATGCTTTAATCAAAAATATAAATTATATTAAGCAATTAATTTTTAATAGCACTATAATTAATGAATATTTGAATATTCGATATCTAATTCGGGATATAACAGCTTGTTTAAATATTTTCATTTAGTTTTTCTTTTTTTTTCCGAAATGAAACAATGGCAACATCAGACTTTTGTTTATTGATATTGTAATTCTACTTGGTTGACCCCGAAAAAATAACTAAAGAAATGTGAATATAGCACTTGTACAATTTAATTAAAATACAGTGACAATCTAAGCATTTTACAAACAAAAACTTAAAAAAAAAAAAAAAAAAATGCTTCGGATAAGGATACAAAACGCCGCCTGAATAAAAGAACTCCAGGCTCATCAATCGAAAAATTATGTGACATTTTTACATTGACACATGTCAGGAATAAAAATGACATTTTCTTTTTTTTTTTTTTTTTTGGTTCATGTTATACAATTCAGATATTTACATAAAATCATTTCCCAATTCTCTGCTGTAAATGGTATCGATAATTTAAAGATCATATCTAATTAATATTCGAAAAGAAATTAAATTTAATAAGAAAGATACAAATTATTTTAGAACAGATCACAGGTATTTCTTTTTATGAAATTAATTATTATTTTTAAGAAATTATAGAATATGTAATAATTTGTATATGTATATATATATATATAAATTATTAAAAGCTAAAAGAATTTTTTTTTTTAATTTTGCCTTTTAGTCAAGTAGAAAAATGTATAATGTAAACATTATTAAAAATTACGATTTGAAAAGAGACGCTGTTATTTTTTTAATAAAGATATCTATAACAAGTAATATAAAAAAAATCAATTCCTACTTTTTTTTTCACTCTATTGCAGAAAAGTCCTTTACAAATAAAGTTGAAATTTTCCTCTTGCATCTGGCGCCATCTATTATTATTGGATACATGTAACTTAAATCTAAAAAAATTTAATTAATTAATTTAATTTAATTAACGAATTGATATTTGAAAAAACAGTATTAACATCAAGTGCCATCCACTGCAAGTTCAAAAAAAAAATGTATTTGAACTTGAGTGGATGAATAAAAAGTATTTTATGAAAGATTGAAAATGTGAACAAGATATATATAGGAACAGTGTGAATTAATAGTAGGAATTTAATAAAAGGTGCACTTCATAAATGTATTTTTTTTCTTCCTAAAAACGTTTACATTAAGACATTTACTTCAATCTCGTTTTATTAAGATACTTCGATAAAAATATTTCTTTGACGGCCTTATTGACCAGTAAACTAAGCAATTACGACTTTATATTACGGAAAGATATTTTTAGTTTATCAAAATCACGAAATATGTCGAAAATTATGTAAATTGTTTCTATATAGGAGCTATGTGAGGCTCATGTCTAGTGCGTTCAGGTTAAAATAAAAGAGGAGAAACCTAGTTTCTGCTGCTGTATACTGCTTTAAACAACGAGTGGACTCGATTGAGAAAAAAAATTACTATCAAAATTTCTGGTTGGAATTTCCAGGCACTACAACCCCCAAATGGGATAATCCTAAGAACATTTTTCCCGATTATTTTTCTCTAGTAATTTTAATGTAGTAGATCTCCTTCCGTTTTGCACACAATGTAACTTATTTATCTGATATAAATTCTGCATTTTCTCCCAATACTCCTTGTACACACTTTGTTCCTCCTTCTTCGGTGTGTTCGTTTCAATATAGGATGCTAATATTTAAGTTCCAATATTTTTTTTTATTTCCAATAGCAAGTTTACAGGATATCAAATATCATAAACAAGTTATAAAAAAAAAAAAAATTAAGTCAATTCCTACTTTTTCTCACTCTATTGCAAGAAGTCCTTTATAAATAATTTTCATTCATTTTTTTTTTTTTAAGTTTATCTGGCACCATCTATGGGTAGATACATGCAACTTAAATATAAAAAAAAAAAATCAAATTAATCAATTAAATGTAATGAATGAATTAATATTTGAAAAAACTGTGTTAACACCCAGTGTCATCCACTACAATTTAAAAAAATGTATTTGAATTGTGTAATGTATGTATTTGAAATGTGTGAAAAAAAAAAATGTATTTGAAATGTATTGTATTTGGATGAATAAAAAGTATTTTATGAACAAGATATTTATAGGAAGAGTGTGAGCTAATAGAAGGAATTGAAAAAGAAAAAAAAATACAAAGAACAAGATAGAAACAAATGACATTAGTTAATCCATCCACTTAAGTCTGGCAGTCCAATAACGCTTTCATAAAGAAACAGGAGGTAGTGCAGAACAGGAAGCATATCCATTCCTTCGTGGTTATCACACGGGAGGCGGAGAGGGTCAGGAGTCAGTTTAATTCTGTGAAGGTGCTTGCGGAGACAGTCGTGACCACAGAAAAGCCGTAGCAATGCCACAGATGGTATGGGACAATCCACCTCTTTCCAGTGCAAAACTCTAAGAAACTCACATTGAGAGCCAGACTGAAGGTCGTGTTTGTATTGTTGGTTAGTTGTCGTGTTGGCTTCTTTTTCTTTTTATCATTAATGGAGACAACTTTCAGTTGATATATATATAAATTTATTGATACGTATACTTAATCGAGCCACCGCTAGTCATCGCCAACTCCGTAGCTTACCTTACTTGCCCTTGCTCTTACATTGAAATCCCCGTACGGGAACCCCGCCCTCGTACGGAGTTACATCTCTTGTTGGTGGCGCCATCAGTTGTCTTTCATATTAACAAATAGTTTACAATCGGGTTTGTATTGTTGGTTAGTTGGTCGTGTTTGTATTGTTGGTCAGTTGGTAGTGTTTGCATGGTTAATTTGCTGGTCGTGTTTGTATTGTTGGTTAGTTGGTCATGTTTGCATGGTTGATTTGCTGGTCATGTTTGCATGGTTAATTTGCTGGTCATGTTTGCATGGTTGATTTGCTGGTCATGTTTGCATGGTTGATTTGCTGGTCATGTTTGCATGGTTAATTTGCTGGTCGTGTTTGTATTGTTGGTTGGTTGGTCGTGTTTGCATGGTTGGTTAGTTGGCCGTGTTTGTATGGTTGGTTAGTTGGTCGTGTTTGTATTGTTGGTTAGTTGGTCGTGTTTGTATTGTTGGTTAGTCGGCCGTGTTTGTATGGTTGGTTAGTTGGTCGTGTTTGTATGGTTGGTTAGTTGGTCGTGTTTGTATTGTTGGTTAGTTGGTCGTGTTTGTATTGTTGGTTGGTTGGTCGTGTTTGCATGGTTGGTTAGTGGCCGTGTTTGTATTGTTGGTTAGTTGGTCGTGTTTGTATTGTTGGTTAGTCGGCCGTGTTTGTATGGTTGGTTAGTTGGTCGTGTTTGTATGGTTGGTTAGTTGGTCGTGTTTGTATTGTTGGTTAGTTGGTCGTGTTTGTTTGGTTGATTAGTTGGTCGTGTTTGTATTGTTGGTTAGTCGGCCGTGTTTGTATTGTTGGTTAGTTGGTCGTGTTTGTATTGTTGGTTAGTTGGTCGTGTTTGTATTGTTGGTTAGTCGGCCGTGTTTGTATGGTTGGTTAGTTGGTCGTGTTTGTATGGTTGGTTAGTTGGTCGTGTTTGTATTGTTGGTTAGTTGGTCGTGTTTGTATGGTTGATTAGTTGGTCGTGTTTGTATGGTTGGTTGTTTTGTCGTTTCATTTTGCCGTATCAGACGGTCACCGGAGGGCACTAAGAGGGAGTAGATCTACGTTGCACTCCAGTTTCGATAATTTATTGTGTTAAATGGTGTGCTAAATCTGAAATTATTCTCACGCAAGAGCAACGTTAGAGTGGTATTAAGAATGCATTTTTACGAATTTTAATCATGGATTATTAAAAGTTAATTTTTATGGTTCCAATGTCGAATACTTTGTTGACAAGCTCAAAATCTTCATTTGCATCGAGATTTTGGGCTTAATTGCAAAAATACGAGCCATCCACTTATAAATCATGCATTTTTGAGCAATAATATAATATATAAGTTTATCACCTTATGAATATTAATTTGATTTAATGCTTCGCTAAAAATACGCAATTGTATTTAATTCTATTAGATGATGATACACATAATTGTCTATATGAAAAACAAGGTGTTCGAAGATCTATTCTAATAATATTCATTATTTATTCCACCGTCTTTATTATCGTTATTGTTAAAGTAACCAAACTGAATGAAATAACCACTTTTATATTTCTTAAAAAATAATTAAATAAATAAAAACTTTTTAATCGAGTCAATTAATTGAAACAATTGATAAATAAGCCTGACTCGTGGCTGAGGGGCAATGTACGCCGCTGATGAGTATTAGGGCTGATGTTGTAAGCACTGTTTTAAACAACGAAGGGTCTCGATGGTGTTCGGGATGTTCAGCAACGTTAGTCGGATTACCTGGTAGGAAATTTCCGGGTGTCTCTCATACGATACGCAAATGCGGAGTAGTTCTCCCAAAGGTCATTCCGGAAGGCAATGCCCTCCATCTTCAGCGACACGGAGCGAAATCATACTTCTACCTACGGGTGCTCCATCACAACAGAAGCTGCCCCTTTCCCTCCATCCATGAGTAGATTACTCAAGGGATGTCCGTGCCGCATTATAAAACAATGACGATTAGACACATACACACACATTGATAAATAAAACAAATAGCATGCTTTATATGACAACAGTTAATAATTGATAATGAACTTCTTGCGTATGTTTAACAATATATTTCTATATTTTTAGCGACTGTATCTTGAACATGTATAAAAATTCATCTTAATGGGATATATACATGATGAGTTATAATAGGACAAACAGACAGAGCTTACAGATTTATATAGTAGCATAGATAATGGTAAATTTTTTTTTTCTTTATTATTGTTAATAAAACATTAAACTTTTCCACGTTTACCATACGTCACTTTATCAGTTTTTAATTTATTGCATTTTATTCATAAATTGTCTTATTTAATGCATTTCCAGCATTGACTCCAACATTTTATGTTGCCATTCAATTTTCATTTGATTCATTGAAATGTACTCTTCATTTCGAAGGAAATTTTTCATTACCCTCGAAAAGTTACAAAGAACGAAATTTTTACATTTTTCAGCTTTTGAATCTTAATGGAAAATCAAAACTAAACTAAATTAGAAACTTATCTAGTTGTTAGAAAAGAATGCTTCATTTAGAGAGCAATGATGCAAATTCTAAAATGGCAAAAATGGTTTCACAAATTTATTCAGTTATTATTTATTTTTTATTATTTTATCTTCTATTTAAAATAAATTATTTTAATATAATTTGCTAAATTTGATATCGATCTACTTTTTATAAAATTTCCGTGTAACAAAAGGCAAAGATAATTAATAATTTGCATTAATTATAGCAAATTTATCGGAATTGTAAAGAGGTGACATCATTTTAAATAACATCGAAATATTTTTATCGAATAAGATGGCAACACGTAATGTTGCATCCTGAGGCCTTTATCTGTTTACTGTGTGAAATTTGCCGAATAAATTTTGGTTTCTGTTTGAATGTTAAAAAAAACTTAGGGGACATCATGTTTTGATTTGAAACAAAAGCAAGTTGTTCATGTAATTTGTCAACAATTACATATTTTTAATTTTCCTATATTGATTAGCATTGTTTAAATTTTTGTTCACTTTTTTTTTTTCTATATCTACGTATTTATGTAAACAAAATTAAATTACTGGTTTTTGTGTTTTTTAATCAATTTGTATTTTTTACTCATAATCATTTGTAATCCTCTTTAATAATAACGAAGGAATTGTTTTTCAAGTGCTTTTCTTTAATAAAAAACAAAAAAAAAAAATCGATTGTGGACCAAATAGGATTGTCAGTTTTCTCTTTTGTTAAAAATTATTTTCTTAAAAAGTTATTAATATGTCATATTTAAGAAATAAAATTTTTGTTTGTAAATTATTAACTCTAGGAGTATTATAAAATTGCATTCCTTTTTTTTTTTTTTTTTTTTTTTTTTCGTTCAAATTTATCTACATGAAATATGAAGTTGATAGATGTAATTTCAATATTAGCAGAGTTTATACTATTGCAAGGAAAAAATATTCATACAGTTGTAAATTTTTTTAATTATACTTTTATTTTATGAAAATAAAAATTATTTCTATTCCTCAAGGATTGGTTTGGGCCCCATAATTATTTCTTTTCATATAAGAGTGCAGTTCAATGTCAATAAAATTGACCTCTCATAAGCAAATAATATTTTTTTAACAGTGCTTCGAATTCTCTCCTATAAGGTGCTAATCCAATTTTGGTGAGGCCTTTATACTGATGTTATCTGGTTGTAAATTATAGGTAATATAAGGTATATTCTGTTAATGTAGATGTAAATAAGTTAGTAGATATAGAAAATTAATTAGTACATGTAGTATATCAATTAGTTTTTCATTTACAAATTTTCTACATAGTTTTGTTATAAGGATCTTTAACAAAATTATATTTGTATTAGTTTATTTTAAGTTGTGATGAGTATTATATGTTACAATACTAATCAGTAGTCCACATGTTTCATTATTCCTTAAAGTATACATATGTATATATATAAACTGTTTAAAAATTCATTTTTATTAAGTAAAATATAAAATGTTTTGGTTTGCTTTCCAACTGACACTTATGGGAATTTTATCTCTTAATATTTCTAAATTATTTTATATAACATTTCATTAAAAAAAAAAAAAATGATGATTTTCATACTAAAAACATGGTCCTTCAAAAATTTTATATAATCATTGATTATTACTTTACATTAATTTAGTTTATTAAAATAAACACATTTAAATTTAAAATGTAACATTTTTGAAGATTATAATTTCTTTTTAGTAATAATAATATTTTTTATAAACACAAAAATATAATGTTGACAAAATGTTAACTTATGAAAATATAGTTTACTTACAAAGTTATTTGACTCGTAGCTGATTATTGAATGAATTCCTTAATTGGTATCTCTCAGTTAATATTACATAATTTTAATATAAGAAAACTTATTAAATTTTCTTACTGCAAAACATAATTTTTTTGTGCAGTGGAAATAGAACTTTCTTCGTTTATATTTTTATGAACGAAATATCAGCTATTTTAATGCTAGCTGTTGAACTTGTATATTTTATGTAATGTTAAAAAAAGATAATCAATGAATTTTTTATTATATAATTAAAGCAGAAATTATTTTCAATGTCAATATTAATCTGGGATAAAAATTTCATTTTCTTTATTCCTGTTTTAGCATATGAACGAGAGTGACGGAGAATCTGCAACAGAATACACAAAACTCATGACGTCTTTCGTGAATAGCCAGTATTCTAAGACAGAAAATAACTTGCAATCTATTTTAACCCAAGAAAGGGTTCAGTCCATTTTAGCTGCAAGAGAGAGAATGTCTCAGTCAGCATCCGATCCGTCCGTTGGAGGGCGAAATGAAATGTATTCGCCGGTAAGGAATGTATGTTTTTTTATTTCTATGATCATGATTTTATTAACAGGATTTACATGTTAAATCTTCAAACTATTAATTTATAATTAAAATACTAGTTATATAATTAATATTTGCTAAAAGATTTGTCTAATGTGAATGTTTGTCTAGTTTGAAAATGCCAAAGTAGCTATTGGAATTTTCAGAATTATGTTATTTTAATATTTACTTGGTGTTATATATTAATGTGATTGCTTCAGTAACTATATAATTTATTCTTTCTTTTTTATGCGATATCTTAATTTGATAATAATTTTCTTTAAACAGAAGTACTTTTTTATTGTTATAAAATATTGCTTAATAACAAAATGAATATCTTGCAGCAAGAAACAGAAGGAATTGATGTTAATTTTAGAGATGGAGAATCGGTTCGAGCTCGTCGTTCCCAAGACTCGGGTGCTCACCAGCTGATTGATCAATCTAATAACAGGTTAACAATTTTATGACTCATAAAAATTTGATTATTCATTACTGTACTTTTTTTATATAATAATATATATAGTATATATACAAAGTTAAAATATTGTATATTTCTTATTTTTGCTAGTTCTATAATATAAAGAGCAATTTGTTATAATAAAATTTAATTAAAATATTCAGCAAAATATCTTCAAAGAATGCATTTGTAAAATCTTGCTATTTCACATTATATTGCTGATTACAGTCAATTTTGAAGAAATATATATCAAGATTTTTTTAAATTTTCTCAAACAACAGGATTATTTTAACAAAATTAATATAAATTGCACTTTTTTTTTCATATTTGATTAAAAATTTATAGGATTTTAAATTATCTATGTCTTATGTTATCATTCGATTTTTAAGAGAACTCTTTAACTATTTAACCTGAGTGGTCATTTAAATATCAATCTATTATCATAATCTAGTTAACTGCACAACTATTAACTTAATTTTCTCTCCCATATAATGGTAAACCAGTTTACTGAATTACTTCAGAATCCATTTTCTTCTGGTTTAAGTAAGAATAAATTAAATAAGAATTTGTTAAAGGTATATATAGGTTATATTTTATTTGATACAGTAGCATTATATTATTATTAGTAGTAATAGTGTAAACTCTTTAGATATTTTATAACTATTCTAATCATTGAGTGCTCTGTTAAAAAAAAATTAAAATTATTCTATTTTAACTTATTTGAAAATATTTTAGGTCAAACCTTCAATCTTGGGACGAAGAAGAAGAGGAGGAATTGAAGTATGGTGCAAAGCATGTAATTAAACTCTTCATTCCAGTTTCTCTTTGTATGTTGGTTGTTGTAGCCACAACTAGTTCCATAACATTTTATACCCAGACCAATACATATTTGTAAGTTTTATTTTCTTTTAAATTTTTGTAATATTATGAATTATTCCACCAATATTAATTTATTATCCTTATATTAAAAAAATACTTATTTCTAATATTTTTTAGTATAAATTAAGCAAATACTTTTGATTGCCTTTCTTTTTGCCTTAAGTATGCTCTAACTCAGTGTTTCTAAAATTATTAGGGGGGGGATTATCATTGGGCCTTATGTTTTAGGGATTACCATTAATTTGTCATGAATGAAACAGAAAATAAGTTAAAAGCCACCATAAAGACAAATATATTTGAAAAACTTGAATCTTGCTTGTTTATCTGGAGAAAATGATAAATGTCTTTTCTTTAACTGTAGAATTAAAACATTTATAGAAAATTAGAGCTCCATATTAGTAGCGGAGAAATTTTAGAAACTGCATTCAAGGGCAAGAATATACATTAAAAATAATTATGATTTATGTAAAGCATTGTTTATATTTTTTAGATTCTTAATTTGTGTTCTGTATTAGCTGCTACAAAGTCAAAATTGTAATTATGATGGGTTGTTTCTGAAATATTTGTTAATTTCAACTTCAGTTTTTCATCTAAAATTGTATATGTCTGTGTTTTTTTCTTTTAAAAAATTTATGAAGAATTTTTTATTCTTAATATTTCAAAAATATATTGCCTTATTCAAGACAAAAACTAATGAAAAAGTCAAAAAAATTTTTTATTTTTGACATAGAAAATGGATAGAGGGAAGGGGATGGCTTCTGGGAGGATAATATTTTCTTTTATCAAAGGAGGCTAAGAAGTTGAAAGTTTGAGTCCTATTGCTTTAACTGTTTTTAGCAAAAGAGTATTTGGAATGAAATATTTCGACACAGTTTTCTTCCTTAATCTTAGATATATGTTGAACTTGTATTACGATTAATTACATATTTTTAAAAAATTATTAATATGTTTTGATTTTAGAGTGTACACTCCTTTTACGGATCAAACGGTTGACACGCCCACCAAAGTATGGCAATCATTTGCTAATGCTTTCATTCTAATGGGTGTCATTGTTTGTATGACTATACTTCTGATAATATTATACAAGTTTCGTTTCTATAAGGTAAGATCTTGTTTTATTTTTTTGTGTACTTCACTTATTCTACTTTAAATCTTATTTAAGAAGGATGACTATCAGATAAATTCTGATTAATTTGATCTTTTGTTAAATTAGGTTATACATGGATGGCTCATTGTTTCATCTTTAATGTTGCTGTTTCTGTTTGCATATATCTACTTGGGGTATGTTGTTATATATATATATAGTTTTTATTTATTGTATGTCATATTTAGAGATATGGAAGAATAAAATTATATTACTTTTTTAAAAAAATTTAAGTCTTCATAGCATTTGAAATCATGGCAATTATTCTATTCACTAACATTGTTAAATAATTTTGAAAATGGAAATAATTTATTTAAAAATATGATTTTTTTTTAAATTCAAATTAATTACTCATTTTTGAAAAGTTATATAATAGATTTCAGTTTGTTTGGTTTGTAAATTTTTATTTATTGTAAAAATGTTTATTATTCTAAAAATCTGAGTTAAAATTAAATTCAAAGATTAGTTATCAAAAGCTAACTTTGAACAGGGGTTTTACTAAGTGATCAAAATATTAAAAAACATGGTAGAAAAGTTGCAAAAATTCTGTCCTTTGTTACTGGGTTAAAGGCATTCACCATCGCCGCCTCGTGTTAATGTAATGTTTTGCCTGTGGGAAAAAATTTCTCTTGCCAATGTGGTGCCACGTTTTATTTTATCTGTTTGAGTTCAGTGCATAGGCAGAAAAGTTTAGCATATGTTCCGCAAAGGAAAATATCCAAATAAATCTACGATGTAGTACTTGCATCTCACAAACACATGCATTGTTTTGAATTTTTTTTAGTCTTAAATCATGAAATCAAATTAATATTGAATCTAAATTTTGCTGATCTTGCTTTAAACTCATAAAATGGATTTTTTTCTCAATGTTTTACATTTGCAAGACACTGTTCTTCATTTAAGAAGTGCCTCATCAGAATTAAATTAAACTTAGGTGAAATTGAAATCGCAATTACTTTTAAACTATTTTTCAAAAAAAAAAAATTTCAAAATGAAATGTAGATGGATACAACTTGTCAGTAATGCAGCACTTTCACTTCATTTGTTAAAATTGCTTGTGTACTCTAGTTAATAACATCATATGCATTATTTAATTCTTTTACTAATGCTACCAAAAATAAATTACATATATACATTGGCAAAATTGCTTAAAAAGTAGCATTACTCGCCTTAAGATCAGATGATGTCTTTCTGAATATGTTCTATTTGTGCCTTCTTTTTTTTTTTTTAACCTATCTTTATGAAATGCATTGAAAATAATATATATAGTATACTAAATCAGATATCTCAAAAATGCAAAACTCAAACAAAAATATGAGTGACAATATATTAAATATTGGTGTGTTGTTACAAATAAGGTAGCATCCTGATAACAGAAAAGAAGATATAATCTAGTTCAGATGTAAAATTACTGTTGCAAATTAGCTTAGATAATTCTTTTTGCTTTTAAACATAAGTATGAAAGTTTTTAGCAGAAAATGACTGTGATATTTTTAAAATGACTGTGATTTTAAATTTAGGCTCATGTGAACTATAAATTGGGTATGGATCATTTCAATTTGACATAAATAGTCTAAATAAAAGCTAGACAATGTTGTATGATCACTCCATAGGCTATTAAAGACCTAGCTTCGCTGGAATAACAAGTTGTTCAGAATACTTACTAAAATTCAGTGCTATCTGTTCTTATTTTAAGATCTATCTTTTCTTATTTTGAGCAAAATGATGTATGTGTGTGTATATATATTACACACACTTGTGTACGTATATATATATAGTGTGTGTGTGTATATATATATATATATATATATATATATATATATATATATAGTGTGTGTGTGTGCATATGAGTGCTACAATTGAAAAAAAAATCTTTGCTAAGAACCATTACATTTGGATGTGTCTTTATTATAATAAATCAATACTGGTGAAACTCTGCCTTTTTTTTGGTCATGTAGCAAATATGCTTGAACCATATTATATATATATATATATTGTAATTGTTATTTTACAATATAATGTTGAACATCTGAACGCCAGAAAAAAAAACAATTTTTGATTCATTATAAAATTTTCAATTTTATGAGCTGGATACCCATTTTTTATTTAAAAATAATTCTGTTTTATATGAAAAATTGGAATAATAAACTTCTCCATTTCTCTTCTCGAAAGGAATGGTTTCTCCTAGTATGTGAAACTTGTCAGGCTGTAGGTTAATGTTTTCCTTATTGAAACTAAAAGTAATTTGCAGGAAAAATTAGCATACAGATGCATTCAGCTGTTTAGAATCTTTCATATATACATGATGCAAAACTGATACTAAAAGTATCTGTTATTTCATGACAATGCAGCTGTTAAAAGTGAGTTTATCATATATAACAATATAATTAGTTTGAGGATTTTGTATAATACAATGAAATTTGATAGAGGAGTTAAAACTGTTCTTCTAACAAAAGATTTGATTCAATATGCTAAATCTCTGAAAAAGAAGGAAAAAATAAGCTAAATTTTCTAAACCAATTAAAACATCACAGAAGAAAAAAAAATAATAGGATTATTAAATGGGAAGGCTGCCAAGGCAGCAGAATTTGATGTACAAATATGTGAATTATCAAAAAAGAAAACATTAACAGAGATCGTTTTACCTGTATTTTCAGTTATTTCCTTATTAAATATTTGAAAGTTAATGTTGTGCTAGATTTGAAATTAATTTTTAATTTGCTTAAAATGATTCAAATATTAATGTTAAATATTTTATTTTAATTTTTTCTTGCATATATTTTTAGTATAGTAAAACATTTAATAGTCATTTAAGATAAGTTGCACTTAATACATGAAATAGGACCTAAAAAACTCTTGAAATTTTATTTTGTGTAGCGACCCTATTAAAATTATTTATTCTTTTATCATAATTTAATTGTAATTGTTGTTTGTAAACATTTTATCACTAAATGATTATATAAATTAATTTTGAATGTTTTAATTATAATTTTTAGTGAAGTTCTGCGTGCTTATAACATTCCAATGGATTATATCACAGTGTCAGTCATAATGTGGAACTTTGGAGTTGTAGGGATGATTTGCATCCATTGGAAAGGGCCCCTGCTACTTCAGCAAGCTTATCTAATTCTAGTCTCAGCATTAATGGCTTTGGTATTCATTAAGTATTTGCCAAATTGGACAGCTTGGGTAGTACTCGGTGTCATATCGGTTTGGGGTAAGTTTCTTTTTTTTTTTTTTTTTTTTTAACATAATCTTTAAAAAAAAGCAACTATTATACTTTTTTTTAATTCCCTATTACCCTTTTCTTTAATAAATATTTATGTTTACTATTTATATAATAAACTACTTCTTTTTTTTTTAGTATATTAATGATTTACTTAACAATGAGATGCAATTTTCAAATTGAATATGCATTTATGCATAATATATAAAAACAAATGTAAAGTTAGAAATCAAATTTAAAATAAGATTTCTGAGGTGAGGCATTATATTGTGTACTTATTTTTTTTTAAATGTATTTCTAACAAGAAACAATTATATAAGTACTTGCGTAAATATTACAATAAACTGAGGAATGAACAGTATGAGGATTCAAGATATTCTATGAATTTTTTTAAAAAATTTTATTATTTAACAATTATCAAAATATTCCATTAAGTGATTTTGTAAATTTCAAAAATTTCTTAAAAACATTTCTGAATACTTCACACATTTGTTGTTTTTAAAAACCGATATTTTCATTTTTTTATTTTTGCAGTGCAGTAATGTAATAACAATGTCAATAATTATAATTACTTTAATATAACTCTTTAATAATTTTTTTTTTTTTTCCAAGAATCTTCTATGATAGGTAATTTTTTTTTAATATACAGTTTAAAGTTCATGTAAATGTGAAAGGGAAGTAATCATGGAATATTGAAATTATTTATGAAAATTGGAATGGATTTCTTTAATTTTTTTTTATTTCATATCACCTTTAAAAAAATAAATAAATGTTCCATTTATGTATATACAAATGTAAACTTATCCTGTAGAAATTTTATATCCATTTTTATAAAATATTTTATTAGTATTTTATATATTTATCTAATCTAATTTTAATTTAGTTTAATTTTATTTATAAATTTTAAATATTTTTAGTTTAAAATTTTATTGTAGAAAACTGATAAAAATCAGTTCTTCATAAAATGGTAGTATAATATCCTTTTCTGTATAAAAAAATTGTGGGATTATAAGTATAATATATGATTCATTAAAGAAAGAATGGAAGGTTTCAAAATTGGATCCCCCAAGCTTGTTGCTTTGAAAATAAATATATAAAATGCATCTATATTATATAAATTATTAACTAGAATAACATTTGTTACTTTTATAAATTAAAAACAAAATTTGATCATATTCTGTTTTATTTTCAGATTTAATTGCAGTCTTATGTCCTAAAGGTCCTTTAAGAATTCTGGTCGAAACTGCTCAAGAAAGAAATGAACCCATTTTTCCAGCTTTGATATATTCATGTAAGTGTAATTGTGTTTGAATGTAATTGTTAAAATAGGTTTTAAATTTTTTTTTTTTTCAAAATAATTAAATTTTGTTTTTAAAATATATGTTAAAGCAAATTTCTAATGTATATAGCAATTTTCTAAAAATAAACTAATGAAAAAAAATTTTATATATTTTAGTGCAAAATTCAACGTCAGAGAGTTTTTCAGCTTATTAATTGAGTTAAATTAAAATCAAATAAAATATTCAATTTTTGTGTATGGGAATTTTTAATTTTAAAGTAACACTCAATTTAAACATTACATAATAATAAAAACAAACTACTTGTTTTTTTTAGAGTATTCGCTGATTTATTATAGTCAGCCATTCTAAATATAAAATATCAATGCATTAAAATATTTTTTGCTCTTAAGAAAACCATTATCTTAATTTGAGTTTTTTTTTTTTTTGTTATTCATTTAGTAATTAGCTTAAAACTAAAAATTTTAATAAAAAGTTCAATACCTTTTAATTGCATTTTTCTTCCTGTAATTGCAGATATTACACTAAAAAAATCTTGAAGTTTCTTGGTGTGAATTATAGGCTGTTGCATGCAATCTTTGTACTTTTTTTTTTTTTTTTTTCAGATGCTTCATTAAAATAAATTTTTATAATACTGCCATCAAAAATGTTTTTGCATAAAAGAAAAAATAAGAAGAAAAGATCTTTTAAAAATAAGGAAACAAAAATAATAAGTAGACAAAATGCAATATTTAAAAACGTTTGCGTTTGTGGATGAAGAGTTTCTGGAAGGCAGTTATAAAAGAATTTAAAATGCCTTACAAAAAAAAAAATTAATAATGAAATGTGCTACCAATCTAAATTTTCATCCTTCCTTGCTAATAGGAAGATGGCCAAAAAAAATTTCTGTTTTGTTTTATTAGTTTTTTGTTTCTTTTGCCTTCAGAATTTTAAATAGTTATCCCCTTTACAATTTCCACCATCTTAAAATTATGATATAATTTTTTAAAAGTACTCTTTAAAATTGAAAAATGTTTTTAATTGTATTTTATGAAAATGAAAACAGAACTTAGGTATATGGAACATGAAAAATCAGTCACTCGTCATTTGTAGATTATATGAGACCATTTGTTTTCCAGTATCAAAAATTTCATTTTGCAGACTATATATTTAGATTGTAAACAAGAAATTACTGCACTGAAAATATGCCCGTACCCACTTGTTAATCACTTTAAATACGTTAAAAAATAAATATATTACTCATCTTGAGCTTTACAAAATTGTGTTATAAACATTTTATTTGAGAAAGCTTTTTAGTCACTTGACATTCATGAATTTTAGGAGTATTAATATGCATTATATATTCTATTAATTTCATTATAACTGAAGAGCATTTGTGTAGATCAATTTAATACAACTAAATTAAGGGAAGAATTTTGTAAATAATTGTCTTTATATCATGACATCCCGACATATTAACAGCCATGTTTAACTAAGCACTGTTCTGGATATGACCTAATATAAAGCAGAAAAATTCTTCATTCATGCAGAATTATAGTGTAATTGTCAATAGATTCATTATTAATAAAATTATAGTCTTTAAAAATATGCTTAGTGTGTATAGGTTTTCTCAGCTTAATTTCACTGCATATTTTATGTATGTAAAAATTAAATTCTTGAAAAATAGGATTAGAAGTTCAATATTGATTGCACTCCTCATAACAGGAGTTATTTCAATCAAACCATACACAAATGGATCCCCCCTTCCCCCTAGAAACAACATCAGATATTTTATTTATAGTGAAGTTAATAAAACTTTTTTAAAATTACAAATTGAAATATTTTATTTCATTTATATATATTATATGTGTGTCTATTTTCTCAATGACTAAATCTAGGCATTTTATTGATTTGAAACAGAAATCTGAATGAAATTATGTCAAATTATTATGCTATGCTGGCAGGGATAACCTCTATTATTTGCATTTACTTTTTTGTTTTGTTATTATCCTTATAATCAGCATTTTATTTTTTTCCTACTGCACAATACATTTTGATATCTATGTAGGCCGACAAGTATTATGTTTTCATTAAATATCTAAAATTAAATTTTGTTTTTATTGTAGTTCTACAAATTTGAAAATGATAATAATAAACAATACAATAAACCTTTATTTTTTAAGTAGTTTGACTAGCTGTTTAAAAAAAAAACATATACTAATAAAAATTCTTGCCTCAAATCTTTAAATTATTTATTTTAATTATAGATATGTGATATAATTATTTATTAGAATAAAATAATGATAATTAAGTTTTTTATATTTTTTGCATGTTTTGTGACTGCACTAATTTTTAATTACACTTGATGCTTATTTCAGCTGCAATGGCCTGGATTGTTACAATGAGTGATACTGATCATTCTGATAGAACACAAAAATCATCTGGAGATCAGGCAGTTAGTAATGGACAAGGTAAATGTCTTAAAGTTTTTATCAAGATCTATGCAAGTAAAAAAATATTATTTGAGAAATTTTAGACTGGAAGTTCTTTTATTATTATTATTATTATTTAGTCACAAAATTCCAATTCTAGATTTAAATATTTTAATTAATTCTTTAATTTTAATGTATTGTTACTTTTTTTTAAATATTTTCTGTTGATCTTTTAAAATTTCATAACTTATGCTTTACTTTTTATTTATTAAATAAATATTTCAAATGGTGTGATTATAAACAGTGCTTTTGTTTTACATGTTGATAACAACAAAGTTTTTTTTTTTTTTTTTTTTTTTTACTTTGTCTTAAATCTCGTAGGAATTGAGTTGCAATATCTTTTCTTCACAGTATAAATATGTTACAATGTCTAAATACACACCCAAGCATTTTTTTTTTTTATTAAAATTCTATTTAAAAATGCTAATTTTTTGCAATCTTTTACGTATACAGTATTTTTATTATTTTTTTCTTTTTGGCAATATTTTTTTTTTTTGGAAATCTTTGTGTGAAGTACAGTCACTTAAGTTACCATTCTATAGCAGTTATTACTCTTTTCATTTTCTTTTTTATTCATATTTCTTGTGCATTGTGATCTGGTGTAGAAATCTTAGAATATTTGGCGTTTGTGTCTGTTCCATTAAATAATAGATTCCAGGTTAGAAATCAAACATTCAGACTTCTTCCTTATAGTATTTACCTAAATAAAATGTTTTAATTACTATTTTGGTTGCTAAAATATTATATAAAATTTACTTTAGAATTGCATAAGTTAATCACCTTAAATGTGTTCTTTTTTGGATCACCTTTGAGTTTTTGTTTTTAAGAAATAGATTTTAAAATAAAAATACATATATTTATCATAAAAAATACATCTTTTAAAATTCTATGCTAATATAGATTTATTCACAAAATTATTGGAAGTGAGATCTTATTATGAAAATTAACCCCTCTGGTTATATTAATTTAAAAAAGTATGCACTAACTTATACTTAGATCTTTGGAGATTATGCTTAAGTTTGTAAAATAAATTACATTAATATTATTCTTTTTTTCCAAATGCAATTTTAAGACTGAAAAATTTTCTCTTCTAACACATATTAATAAAAGATATTATATTTTTTAAAGTTATTGTCACAAAATGAGAAAGCATGTATTATTATTACATATTTGAAAATAATATAACTTTATCTAAGAAGTATATTTATATAAGTATGTAATGTATGTATATATCCATCAGAGGTTTTGAGCCGGCCAAAATGTTTGATTCCTTAGTCTGATTTTCTATACCAGCTCAGTAACTCTTTTATCATAGTTTTATGAAATATAATCATTACTAATGGATTTTAAAAATTTGGTGGCTGTTTTTGAATTTGTATATCTAAAAGTTTGTTCATTAACAAATTTTTACAATTTTAAAAGGGAAATATATGCTATAAAAATAGCAATACCTAGTGATATGAGCAAGACAATTAAATGTTAAGTTATTCAGATTAATTCATAATTTCAATTAGTATCTCATTTAAATAGCCAATTCAAACTAATTTTGCCATGCTGGTATCTCACACCGGCTGCACTTTTTTGGTAAAAAGTGTTGGAAATTCCAATTTTTATTGCATCCATAATTTTTATTTACACAACTTCTTCATAGATGGTAGCACATTGCTCTTAAATTGATAATCTGCTATAATATGTTGATTTAAGCAAAAAAAATTTTCTTGTTAGAACATGTTTTGAAAGGATTCAATTTGAATAGTTAACCGTTTTTTTTTTCATGTTTAATTTTTTTAATCATTGCTTGAGTGAACAAGAGGATTTTAAAAAAAAGAATTAGGTGAGAAACAAGGTATTATTGTAAAAATTACAATGTAGAAATAGGCATACCATATTTCAAACGTTATCATACGCAGAGAATTGATTAAATTTGTGAAGGAAATATTATTTATGTCATTGATGTTGAATAAAATCATCATCGTTTGCAGATAATAGTGTACATTATTTTAAAACGTGCATAATCTTTCTCTCTGTTCAAAAATTACATATATTTTCCAAATGCCTGCATTATAACTTTTCTACTTATCTTGGATATGCGATGTAAACCATAAAAAAATGTAGTGTTTTTTTTTATATTGATTTAGAATTTTTTAAACATCAATTTTAAAAAATTCAATGACTTTTTAACAAATTTTGTCAAAATTATGCAATAAGACATTAAGGGATTAAGACAAATAAAAAAAATTGTGTGTTCTGATCACAAAGATGCTGTATTTGCAATGCATTAAAATCTTATTGTTTCTTAATAATAAAATAGCTTCTGTATGACCATCTTTCATTGTTCATCCAGGCTTTTATTAAACCTCTTTGCTGAGAAAAGTCTCTCAACATTTATTTGGTTTGTTGCTTACTTAGTCTATTTTTTTTCCCCCAGTGGTTGTACTATTGAAGTAGACAATTCATTTAATTTGAACATAATTCCCAAAATTCCAGACAAATAAAAATGTTCATTACTATAAGAGTTGGAAGTCGGATTTTTTTCCGATTCTAACGCCCAACTCTAGTATTAACGTAATTATTTTTTTTTTTTTTTTCCCCAGAAAATTCTGATGCAAATGTAGAAGCCCCTGAAGAAAATGGGCCTGCTGATCTTGATAGTGGATGTTCTTCAGAAAGAAGCCGCCGAGCCACTGGGTGGTCTTCAAGAAATCGTAGTCAGTCCTTGCCCTCTCAAGGAGAACCTCTTGCTGAAGAAGAAGAGAGTAGGCTGTTTTCTTTTTCAATACTACTTGCACCCTGCATGTCTTATATGTATTGTTGGTAGTAAAATGCAATTTGAAAATGGTCACCAGAAGCATACTTTAAAACTATGCAGAATACAAGTTTATTCCCCTTCCTTTTTATCTTTTGTTATTTTTCATTTGTTAAAACATCTATTGATCCTGTCACTGTAGATGTAATGCATGCAAAAAAATGCTGAGAAGATTTGTTGGTGAATGCATGAGGAATGTGCATTACTTTATTTAGCTTGATTGGTCTTCTTTGCCTAAGAGAAAATGTAGTTATGAAGTGCAGCAATTTGAAAATGAGACTGATTTTATGAAACAGTAGGTGGTACTGCTGTTGGTCAGTTGAGAGAAGAAGAAATGGTAGAGAGGTTCCACCTCAAGGAGGAAGAAGGACTAGAAAAAGAAATTCTTCAGGTTAGTGTACTAATTTGTTGTTATACTCCATTTCCTTACCAACTAGTGCTCCAAGGTCCTCCTGAAGTGGATGCTCATATTCATGGTGATTTTTTATTATTAAAATTTAGAAAACCAATACAATTTAAGTTGCTTCTTGAATATGTTGGTCCAGGATAATGATCTAACATTAAATCAAGGGAGGATAGTATAATCCAACCACGGAATGCATAGAAGGGTAAACATCCAATTTAACAGTGGAAATAGATAAATCCATTACTTATTGGGGTAACTAGTCTGAAAATGATGTGCAAAATTGCTTTAAAAGTAAAAAGTATAATAGTTGCTGAGGAGTTTTTAATATCATGTCACCTAAAATTTAAATGATTAAAAATTGACATTCTTTTTATACCATTAAAATCCCTCTTGAATGAAATTTCCTTCTCTATTCTATCTCTATGCCAATTTTCCACACGATGAATAGTTGGACTATATAATGTTTATGGGCACTCCTATGTGGAGAAAGAAATGACCTTGAACCACTTACCTTAATGAAATGGAGTATAGTATAGTGGTTTCCTTTTACCCCTTCCTATATGTTCAAATTATTGGTGGGTACATAAGGAAACTATTCAACAAATAATGGTGCATAGTTTAACAACACTATTGATATTTGTATAGTCGACTTGATTCCTAATTTCTAATGACAGTTCATGTGCACGATTTGAATAATGCAGTATTATTTACATAAATATTTTTGAATTAAACTTCTAGTTACAGATATTAATTCAATATGATAAAAATGTGTTTATTTATGTTTTTGAAAGAAAACTTTGAAGATATAAAAAGTATTGACATACATGAGATTTTTTTTTTCTTCCTTGCCAGGTTTTTTGAGGAGTTGTTTTCAAATTACTGAATCAGAAACAGGCCCTGTTTTGAAATCAAGCTCTTTGCAATAAATTGTCTCAAAACTGAGGTGTCATGATGATGAGGTGCTAAAGTATTGCATTGGATTGTCCTTAAATCCTCTTTAGTTATTAAATGTTTAAACATGCGATACCATACAGAAAAATTTTATGAATATCATTTAATAAATTAGATTGTGTATTTTCCCAATTTCTTTGATAATTACTTTCAATTATTTATCAGTCTCGTTTTCAAATTGGCTTTGAAAATTGATGAAATTTATCAAGACCTTCATTGACGCTTTTATAGATGTACATAAAACTGTTTTATCATAGGTGTTCACCGAAGATCTTCTATAAATTGAATATTTTGTTTAGTGCATTGTTTTAGTGTAACTCATTAGTTCTGTGAGAAATTTAGGAACATGTTAATTGAGACATATTATTTTGTCTGAATGAAAACTGTGTGTTCAAATTTGTGACTATACTAATATAATATGTTAAAAAAATGCATCTTTCATGTATGTGTGTATTCCAATTCCCTCTTTCTCCCTGAATATTTGTCAGATGTTGTGTGAAATTTATTTATTACTTACAAATTACATATTAAATACTCTAATCTTTTGATGATGCATTTTAATGTTCCAGGAGGTGTGAAACTTGGTCTGGGAGATTTCATTTTTTACAGTGTTCTAGTAGGAAAAGCCTCATCATATGGGGACTGGAATACAACTTTGGCTTGCTTTGTTGCTATCTTAATTGTAAGTATGGTCTTTTTATATTCATATTACTGTATGAAAGAAAAAAATTATAGATAGAGATAATAATTTTTTCTATATATTAATTTAAAATTAATAATATAAATTATAAAATTATTATGAATTGTATTTGTATCAGAGTGAGGTTGGCCTTTTGTTTAATTATATTTGTACTATCTTCTTCATTGGAGCAACAGCCCCGTGGTGGGCCAAGGCTGTCTGCCTGTCGGCAGATTTCGTGTCAGATGTTTTCTTTTATAGGTAGGGTTATCAGCCCTTAGCCCAACCCCTCTACTGTCATTAGACCAGGACCTATGGTTTCCGAACCGCAACAAACATCTATGGCATTTCCACGACTCTAACCCGAAACTCGTTTTCCAGAAGTTTCAGGTCTCGCTGAGCGCAAGAGCTCTAGTCACTCAGCCATCAGGCCCCAACATAACTTTTACCTGTTATTAATCAATTTTGGTACCAAAATATAATTTCTGTGGAGCTTTTTAAATCAAATCTCTTCAATTAAGATATAATTGTAAATAATTATGTAGGATGTATTTAAGTAGTTGTGTTATGAATCATATAAATCTAGCAAATGCTTGATGATATCTTAAGTATATTTTTAAAAGAATATACTTAATGTTAAATTACAATTTTACATTGGCAGATATATAAATTAATTATACTTTGTATTTTATCAATACTCCATAGTAATGTGAAGTAGGAATGTATTTATAACTGTCTAAAAAAAATAAAATTTCACTGTTCAGTTTCGAAGAACAATATGGATAAAGCAAATGCTGTAACAATAGATAACAAAATTAAATTCAGTGCAATTTTTATAAATTCAACATTGCTAATCTTTTCATTATAAAAAAGAGAAATATTCGAAATGCATTGTTAATTATTTTTGTTTTTATTTATTTATTCTCGATTAAAACTTTGAGTTAAAATGTTATTAAAAGTACCCCACTTTGAAAAAAATTTTGTTGAAATTATTTTTTCTTTTCTCTGCATGCTAGTTGTATAATTTAACTCTTGTCACTTAAAGCTTTTAGATAAAGAAGAAGAAAAAAAATATGCTATACAAAGATAGGATATATTTGCATGAGGAACAAAATGTATTTTGAATAGGTATTTATAGTTGCTTAACCCTCACCATATTTTCAATTTTTTTTTCAATATCTCTCATCTTAGCTTTATGAGATATTATCATCATGTTTTTACCACCTGCAAATAATACTTATAAAAATGTTTTAATATATATTATGATAATTTGCCGTTGGTTATTTCTCAAAATTTGAAAAAGATGAAAAATTTAAAAACAGTGAAACATTTTTTGTATCAAGGAAACATATGAATAGTATTAAGATCCAAGGTAAAATATGTCTGAAATATTATATTCACTAAATTAATTGGTTATACAAAAGAACATTTATTCTAAAATATTAATTCCATTTTTAATACTTTTAATCTGCTGTCTGTAAATGAAAATCATTATTTGAACATCTTGATTATTCAAAAACTACAGAAGTAGGAAAGTTAAATAAAGGGACTATGTACTCTAAAAGAGTAAAAAGAAGCTTTATTTAATTTTAGACTGGTATTATTTGACAACTATATATTTTGATATTTGACTTTTTCTTCCCTACCTAGGAATATTTCTAAAATAAAGGGCATAAATAAAATGTGTGTTTGCTTTTCAGGGATTATGTTTGACCTTGCTTTTGCTGGCAATCTTTAAGAAAGCTCTTCCTGCTCTCCCCATCTCCATCACTTTTGGATTGATTTTCTACTTCACCACCAGCTCCCTCGTGCAGCCATTTGCCGACAGCCTCGCAAGTGAACAAGTGTACATTTAATTTCTTCATTCCAGTGCATTGTAACTGTATATAATGCTTTTCATTCATTAATATGTGTGTGTGAACATTTAATTTATATTATATTATTTGTCGTGTATTAATAAATTGATTTTTATTCAGTATTGTAAGCTCTCTTGTATGCAAATCTAATAAAAGTGATTTTTCATGTATTTTGCTGTAAATGAACTGATAAAAATAACTTTGTTTTTATAATATGTAAATCAGAGGTGATGATTTTTTTTTAATTTTTGATACAAATTCATTTAATTGATACTTAGAGAGTTTTTAATTCATAGTGAAAACCAAAAATGATTCAGCTCTGATATTTTGATGCCACTCAATCTAAAATCTTGTCGCACAACATTACAAAAATACTTGTATCTTTTTTTGAAATATTTACTTCTATAGCTCTGAAATAAATATTCTTAAATTAATTTGATTTCACTAGGTAATGGTAGATATTAAGTTAACCATACAATGCTTTCTTCCAAATTTTATGGTGTAATTTTTCTGTTTAGAGGTCTAATTTGTTTTAAAGGATTTGACATATAATTTTAAAAAAAATTTCGGTGCTAACCTCTGCCTTCCCTAATTCAAACTTGAGTGGATAGAAGGCACACTAAAAATTTTTCTTTTTTCCTTCAATGGATGCTCGAAAATGATTGTGATCAGCCTGGTTGCATCATACCTATTGCAAACTGAATGCAATATTGGGTGTTTTCCCTTTTTTTTTAATTTTAAATTTTCCTCTTTTCTTTTGAATTGATTTGAGAGCCAGGTTATTTATATATTTAAGATAATTACATGAATACAAGAGAAGGGTTAGGATTGTAGTGTGAAACTGCAAGGTCCACAATGGCCAGGCAATTAACTAATTTATACTTGCATCAATTTCTTTTATATAAAAAGCCATCTACTTGCCAGACTCTGAATCTTCAATGTGTGGCTGATTATTGATTAATTGTAATGGGTCAGAATAGTTGAATCTGTTTTAAAATCATTTAAAATAAATGCTGATCATCATATAATGTAAATTATCGTATTTAAACTTTTAACTTATTGCTAAGTAAAAATGTAATTTTTTAATTAATAAGTATCTCATGTAATTTATTATTTCTCAAAGTTAACTTGGTGTTGATTTTTTAATTTTGTAAAAAAAAAAAACAGATGCTAAAACTGAATATTAAACCTTTTTTATTTTTATTTTAATGTCTTGAATTTCCATTTTTATGTTATTTTCATTTTATAAAAAATAAATATGAAATGTCACAATTTTTTTTTAATTGCAAAATCTTTAGCATTTATTATTGCAGTTCTCATTTTAAATGCATTGTTAGGTTACTGTATTCTATATGTTCATTTGAAAAAAATTATAAATAATGCTATTTTTTACTGTGCTTCTATCTGAGGGGGAAGAAACACTGCTATCTTTTACTTTTGTATATTTCTTTTGGCCTCTTCAATTGAGGAGAAAATTGTTGATTACACTTCTTAACCTTCTGAAAAGTGATCCACATTTCTGTGGCATATTCCTTTACAGCCAATTTAACTGTAAGGAATTTATTACTAAAGTGCAGATCAGTCTTCAACTTTAGATGCCCTAAATTTCAAATTTAAAACATTCAGCATTTACATTCCAGCAATGTATTGATCTATTCAATCTCATTTTAGTTCATCCCTGTACTCTTGGGAAGTTATTCTGGAATGGTTTTAAGGATTCATAGACTTTTCTTTTGGAAGGTATCTTACGAGTTATTACTCTGTTTGTATTTCAAAATGAAATTTAGCTGCATCTTCTTTTTCCTGTTATTTTGATCTAATGTTTTATACTAAGAGAAATATATATTCATTGAAAATTGTTGTAATCATTAACGATTTATTCACATGCATAATCATGAGGCACAAAAATATTAATATAAAACTATTTATTATGTACCAAATGGGAAAGTATTTTTATAATATTTTGTAATTTTGTTCAAATCCTAAAATAAGTACGACCTGACCGTGTTGAAATTTTTACGCTACTTGGACTGGCACATAATTCTGGTGGTATGGAATTGAATGACCTTTGAGTTTCCAGGCGGGTGACATTTTCTGCATATCGGACTCTGGGTCTAGAAGGAGGAGATTTATTTACGATATCGACAATGTTAGTGTTATTTGTACTTTTAGAATTCACTTTTTGTGCAACATCGCCTTGGGAGTGACACAGAGTTGGGCACCTTTGACACTGTTCTGGGGTGACCAGGTTGACAGCAGATGGCTGACTTTCACTTGAACTAAACCACCTACAATAAAAATAAAAGGGGTGATCATTTTTTGAGCTAAGAAAATAAGGTAAAATTATTAATTTTATCAAATGCATAAAAATTGCATTGGTCAATGATGAAAAAATTTCATGAAATAAGTGACTTTTTAAAGTTCTTTGTTTTTTAAATAGTTATTACAGAAATAAATAATGAAAAAACTTATAACAAGTCGTAATCTAATTTAATATCAAGGAGCTGGAAAGTGATGCTTACATGAGTTTACAAAACATAATAATTTAATGACGAGTAAACTATTATTTTAAAACAATTATGAAAAGATCTTTTGAGGGAAAGCAAAAACATTGTTATAAAGCACTTGCAACTTTTTATATTATATCGTTTATTTATTATTGACTTGAATTTAACAAAATTTATAGGCTAATGATTGTCGAAGTCTCATTATTTCAGTTAATTGTAGCAAAATATGCCATCCTTTTTAAAAATTTAATGTGGTAGGAAAATGTTTATAAGCTAATTTCTTCACCATTAAATTATATAAATACTGATACTGTGTAAATAAATCTTCATTTAAACTGATTTTGATATGCTTAAAATAGTTTTCAGTGATCCGACTGGATGATGACCCCAATTAATTGGATTATCAGGACTTTTTTTAACTGAATATAAAAAAAGAAAATAATCTTATAAGGCTATTTAAAATTTCTTAACATTCTCGTGCACTCAAGTTTATGAAAACTAATGTCATGAATGAATGCTGTCAGAAAAAGAAAAAAGAGTTATTGTACTTTGTAAACGAGCGATAATAAGGCTTCCCAAGCACTATGGTATCAAATCAGATTGTTGGAAAATAGTAACAGAGAAATTCAGAGTCATCGCGCTTTCATATTTGTTCATTTGCTTATATATCTGGTTAACAAGCAACCCAATGAAGAAGCGTCATCTTGTGTTAAGAAGAGGGCTTGGGGGCCAACATGTTGCACTGGAAAATAAAACCTGAAGTGCGAACCTTGATTTCCAGGTACAGTGGTTACTATTGAGAGTACACTTATTTCTTAACAATCAACTAATAGGTGGATATAAATCTCACAGTTAAAGCCATGACCCATGACGTCTCATACTCACAACGCGATGGCTAATGCCAGGCCCCACCTCATCACACACACACAAACGACGATCCAATGCGATACACAATAAGCTAGTCTCAAGCCACATTACATCAAAGTGTAGAACGGCAAATATAAGTCTCAGCCAATCACAAAACAGCGCAACATGTCTGAGGCTTGTGATTGGTTGACGCTTCATGCCTCGTCACTCAAAGCTTTGGTGAAAGTGTGTGCTAGACAATTTTTGACACGACAGTAACGTGTAAAGCTACGTACAGGCTAAGAATGAATGGAAGCATAAAAATAGGTTCTTCCAGGTATGGATGAAACTCTGGACGCATCTTCTCTAGCATTTCATAAATCAAAGTAGACCTAAAACATCTCTGGCTATTGTCCTGTGTCCTGCTTCAAAGAATCTTCGGTTCATCAGATGTTGACCGACTGCTTGTTAATAGCACGCGAAAGTCTGACTAGTTTTTTAAGATCAAATTGCAACGCACGAGAACAAACAAACAATTGCACATTTTCATCCTGGATAGGTTATAGCTCAGCATGTATCTGACAATTATTGCAGTCTCAGTTAATCAAAGGTTCATCAGATTCAAATATGCATCCAATTCGTTTATAGCTTAAGGTAGTAACTCGTTGTGAAGCGTTGATGATTCAAGGTCAAAGATATCCTCAGCAAAAAGGAATTGCGTTCATGCAGTCCTTTGCACAGTGAAAGCACATCAAATACCATATTGGGAGGGAAAACAATGACACACATGTAACTTGTTTCATAGATAAGCTTAATTAGCAGCTAATTGGTGAAACAGCGCCGTGAAAATGAATCGTATTTTACACCGATTAGAAAAATCTCACATTGTGAACTCCAGCCTATCGAATGTCTTGGTGACGATAATTCAAGGTTAAATATATCATCCCCAAAGGATTGCAGTCCTTTGCGTTGCAGATGCCATGAAACCGCTGAAGTAGACAACATAATACATCTAGCTGTTCTCCACTGCTTAGTTTGTTAAGCAGCTTATTGGTCCAGCTAAGTAAAAGTGGATATCCACTCGATACTGAAATCTCACATCGTTGAACGCCAGCAGCAAAATGAAACATAGTTCTAATTTAAACAGGAACATGACTTTTAATGATGATAAACATAGAACTGATAATGATAATAGGATGAAGCATATACATAGACAATTATAAGAGTCTTGACAGGACACAATAAGGTGAGTGAAAAAGATGAAATAATCATGTGATATAGTTCTGCATGTCTATTGATGGATTCAACAGAAAGAGAAAGTTAATGGTATAAACGTATTTCTCCTACAAGAAGCCGGACTCCTGCCTATATAGACTTTCGACTGGCGGGCTTTCTACAACGTAAGATTTTAATATACGATGGAAGCACAACTTGATAATTCAATTTTTTTCTCTATTGGATGATGCATCGATCAAAGCAGTTAGTTCACAATTATTTTTTTCTTTCTAAAATTAGCTCATAATTGGGTGGAACAAGTTAAAATTGGCCAAATTAAGAACACATTTTTGTCATGCTTCGAATATTAAATGATGAGACTTGATTAATATAAATAATAACTTCTTGAAATATTATTTAGAAATTATAATTTCCTACAATTTTTTTCTCTATATTTTGATATTACATTTTTTTCAACAACAATAACAAAAAAGAAAGAAAAGAAACATACCTGTTTGAGGTCCATTCAGCAAAGATCAAGAAAATCGCAACTGTCCAATGATTGTGACAACACATTAGAATATTTGTAATATGAACGACTAAAGGCCAAATAAAGTAATTAGCTAGCAATGTGCCACATACCTAAAAGAAAAAAAAGTGACAAAGCTACTTATTCATTCAATCAATTTAAAATTCTTCAGCTATTTAACTTATTGTACTTCATGAGTAAAACACTACAATATAAGTTCGGTTATAATCTAAATATAAAAGCCATACGAAAATTCTGAGAATATAAACTGTGTTGACTGAAGGGACATCCCTTTTAAATTTCCTTTTAGAAAAAGGAATTTAGTAAGTAATTTATTATTTTTATATATGTATCGGAGTTGATGAATCGTCCGTGATAGTTCAAACTGATCAATGTTGGAAGAACTTATAAGTAATTCGAATTTCAAGATCTTATTTTCTTAAAATTTTATTATACACATTGAATAATATGTATAAATAATATAGTTATAATTCCGCTTTTTTAGCAACCAAAAGTGATAAAATATTTAGGATTCTCCATCGTGCTTCTGCTTTACAAGCGGTCAAGAGAGAAACCTCTTCTCATGTAAAGGTCTATAAAGTAACTGACTTTCGTACCTGATGCATAGAACGCCACCACCATGTTACAGAAACTTATTGACTGCAAATTAAGGTTGAATCCATTAAATGCATTCAAAACTATCAAAATACTTCTGATTTAAAAAATGAAAATAATTCTGAAGCTTCAAAGAACACCAACGTAAAAGAATAATTGTAATGATAAAGAGGATGATGTTAGCAAAAGACAGATCGTCATGGATAAAGAATTGCCATTGTCATTGCTCTGGTTGTACTGTATACAGTCGTCCCACCGCAATTTAAAAGAGTATTGGCTGAAGTACTATCTATCCTTTCACTCAAGGACTTTTGGAAGAAAGTTCTGGCTTTTGGATTTATCGTACCAATATCCGAAATAGACAAGGGAATTTTGGCTTTGCATCACTTTTAAAGTTTTGGAAACCTGGTTTGTACTCTCGCTGAGGTCCACGAATAAAAATTAAAATATGTAAATAACGGTACCTACGTATATATCTACTTTGGAATAAGTCCATCCTGTTATACGTCCTGTTTGAACGTGAAAGATTTTGTTTGGTATACGACGTCTATTTGGAATACAAGTCACGTGCTTTAAAATCTTTGTAAAATGGATGAATGTCAAAATCTTTGAAGAGAAATACCATCTGAATAAAGGCTTATAGTGAAGTATCACTGTATTTTATCAGACAGAGTGGAGAAAAAACATCAACAAAGGCTAATACCGAGGTAGCCCAGCTTTTTATGAGAGTGAGGGGAAAAAAGAAGGTTTATACAAAGGTACCACTGTATTTTGTGACAGAGAGAGTGGGTGAACTAAAATGGTTTTTATTGAGATACTTGTACTGTGTCAGAGAGATTGGAGGATAAAGAAAGGCTTATAACGAAGTACTGTGTTTTAACAGATAGAATGAAGGAAAAGAAAGGCTTATACCGAGATTCCAAGGAATTTTATCAGAGTAGGGAACAAAGAAATGTTATATAAGTACCACTTCATTTTATCAGATAGAATAGAGGGAAAAAAGAAAAGCTTATACCGAAGTACCACTGTTTCTTTAACAGACAGAGTGGGGGAAAATGAAAGACTTATACAGAATCTTTTTAATGTTGTATAACAATGACAACAGAAATCAGTCTCGCAGTACCTTTTAATTAAATAAATCACAAATACCTTCAGATTGTGATTAAAAAATTTAAGAAAGGTAGTTATTTAAAATGTCATAGAAATAATATAGCGGAAAAATATAGATATAAACAAGTAACAACAAAAATTGAAAAGAAAAGAAACTAATTAGTGAATCAAGTTTTACATCGGCAACCTTTGATCAAATTCATATCCATACATTGAAATTTATGCGTAACCATACATCTACACGTAATTGATCAATAAATAACATTATTTACTATGTTATTTTTTTATTTTTATTAAGAGATTTCTAATTTAAAAAATGCTTTCGTTATTAGAATTTCTACAAATGATAATTTAAAACAATATTGATCATGGGATTATTAAGAAGAATATGAATACACTTTATTAACAGAAATTAATTTTAAATGAGAAATTTAATTTGATATGAAAATGTGATTTATTATTTTTGATAAGTATATTAATTTACATTTTTATATCAAATTGTATTTCTAAAGAATATTTGAAATCTATTCCTAAAATATTATAATTAAAAACTTTAAAAAAAATTGCTTACGACTGTCAATGACTTCCAAAGTGAATGTGGACTCGTTGTACCATGCAATTTTTTATGTAGAAATCTAACCAACAGTACCAAAAATACAACTTGATTAGCAGTTTTTAATAGCAACCGGATCCATAATTCTGCATCAATACATTCCAAGAAATATTCCCACATTATGGTTATTTAATTTGTTCAATTATTGCAAAAAAAAATTTTAAAGTGCATGATTAAAAACCAGAATTTTTAAATCAGGCAAAATCAAAATAAATGTATCGAATTTGTTTTATTCGTTTGATTATATCATTTTTGTATGGAGATTTTGGTAAATAAACAAAAGTTTAATATTAAAATGTAACTTGCCTACTCATAATGCACGTGGCTGAAAAGATATTATTACATGATTTTTGATATTTAGAAGTGCTTTTGATTTTATGCACAGATCCTCGTGGGTATATGAAATCGATAGTTCATGGCCTTATGTTGAGTTCACACTGTGCAGTTCGACTTAAATCATACTTTTAAACTTTAATAATTATTAACTGCACTGTTTTCGAAATTTATATATTCGATGTTTTTTGATGAATTTAATGGTTAGGCTTAGTTTGGTAATGCACTAAGGAAGGACTAAGTCTGGAACTTAAATATTACTTACAGTAAAAGCTCTTTAATCCGGCCCGTTACGGACCACGGTCATGCTGGATTAGCGATTTTGCTGGATTATAGAGTGCCAATATAGTTTTAAAGGAAATACTAAATATAAATCACTCTCGATAAAAATTAAAACTATTAAGATATGTGCATATTTAATGCGTTTATTTACATTTAAAATTTATGTAGATAATATCCAAAGCATTTCGTCATTCTAGTGGCTAAATTCGTAAATTGAACACTCAAATTTAAAAATAACGGAAGAGAAAGAAATTCTCTTCTATAATTGATTTGCAGTTGCTAAGTGATTGAATTCAGAATTTGCAATAGGGCACCATTGTGTATGGGAACTATAAAGTTGATTACTTGTTATTGAAGTGTAAAAGAGTGAATATTTTGTTCCTTTCACTCCGAATTTTATACTGGCCTCCGAGATTGTTACTAATGCTATTTTTATAGCATAAAAATTAGTATTCAATCTGTAAGAAAAAAAAAAAATTTAATAAAAATAAATTGATTATACAATCAACCAATCAGTAGATTTTTAGTATTTGACGCAATACAGCTTAGAATTGGCAACGTCAATAACTTTCGGTCTTTTAGAGGAAATTGAATTCCACGCTGGTGTTTTGTTGGTAAGTTTTGTAAATATTTGCCTTGATTGTGTTGTAAAACACAAAATTAAACACTTCATATTTTTTTATCGAGCTGAATGATGTAATTGAAAATTGTTTATGATCTTCTTAATTAAAATAAAAGATCATAATTCTATATTGATGTCTATTATTGTTTAATTGTTACCTTGAACTTATTGTGAACCTCTTAATTTCTCTTGAATAAAATTAGCTACGCATTACTATTTATGCTATGTAGTTACATTCATGTTAAGAATTTTAGTTGTAGTATGATGATCAGACTTCAAATAATTGACGTATATTAATTAATTAAGTATGGTTTAAAATTTGTTAATCAGACCTCAAATCCTTGACGTATAAAAATGCTATAATGTCAATTTTTTATATTTGCTCATTTTGATTAAACTTTTTAGAATTATAAAAAATAATATTGTATTCATATTAAAATTTTTTTTTTTATTAAACAGTGTAGCACGTGATTTTTTTTTTTTTTCCCTCCCGCTATTATAGATTGTTATTCGTTTGAGTGTGAGTATTTAAATTTTTGTAATCACAATACTGAAATCTAGAATTTATATTTTGAAAAAAAAATTTACTTGTTTTCTTAATCATAAATAAAGCATATATTCCGAATCATTGAAATACTTAAGTTTTCATTTTATAGAAATTGTAGAGAAGGGAATTTAATTCAAAATTTGTGTATTTTTCATATATTTTAATATCACATTGGCTAGCTTTGCTTTATTTATATCATATATTTATATCATTTATGGATATATCATTCTTTTTTTTTAAATGATTAAAAAATTTTGTTAGATGCTTGATAGTTTCCAACTAAAACTAACAGTTCAAATAAAAGAAAATTATAAATATGAGTTAGTTATTTAAATTTTTAAATAAGCTAATAAATACATAAAATTTCTATTTATTTTAAACAAATTCTTTAAAAATATCGGAATGCTGTATCATTTTTAGATTGAATTAAAATTAAAAATACACAAAAGTTCAACTGTACATACACTATATAGTTGGATTTATATAATACTGTAATATATGATATAGTATTAACTACCATCAAGTGTATGATAATAAAAGAAACACATAAATTTTTATTCATTTAAACATTATTAATCTGTAAACATCATATCATCTGTAGAGACGTTCTAATTCATTGTTCCTAAAATTCTGTATCCATCAAAACTTGTGCAACTAACTTGCTGCTTCTTTATCAGAACCTATGGTTCTATTAATCTTTTGACAATTTCATTGAGAACATTATATGTATCAGCATTATGCCTAATAGATCTAAAGAATCCTTTCATGAAGTATTTTTGAATACTGTCACATGTTTTCTAGTCATGTATGAGGAAACCTGAAAAACTTGCCAGACAATTGGGGATTCCAGGCTTATTGATATAAGGCATTGTCATACTTGTATTCTAATGTATTTGTTTTTCAATAGAATTTCTGTAATATAAAGAACAGTTTTTCACATTTATCACACAATAAACATTGATATGGTATTACTGGTTATTGTAAATTTAAATAAATTTCATTAGTATATCAGTATTGAATTACTACTAACTCAATATGATTCAATTCTTCGGTAATGACTACATATTAGTATATATTGATCCAGTAAAAACTACTATTAGCAGCCAAATTTTATGATTACATATTATAAGAAAATTAATAATGATAGAAATTCAATTTCTGTAACATTTTTCTTCAAAAATCACTATTTTGTATCTTTCCTGTTTGAACAATTATATATATATATATATATATATATATGCTAAATTAAAAGTAATGCAAAATTAACATCCCAATATTGTTAATTATTGCTTTTTGTAGAAATATTTTAAAGATTCAGGTATAATTATTTAATCATAAAAAGCATTAAACGATTTTTAAGCTACTATTTTTAAATCGATTTCATAAATTATGTTAATTTTTCCAAAAATGTATTTAGTTAATTCTGTTCATTAAAATGGGAAATATGTTTTAAAATTCTGAATAAGTAGGATAAAGAAAATAAAAAAAATACACTAACAAAATTCAGTTAAAATTTAAAAAAAAAAAAAAAAAAAAAATTTAAGTTAGAATTTGTATAAGTTGAGATTTATTAAAGTTTTTAAGTTCTCAACATAATCTTTATGTGCCATTGAATATTTATTTATTGATTGATTAATAGAAATTTCATGTCATAAATTAGAATTATTTTTAATGAATCTGAATTTACTTTTTATTTGTAATGCAATTATAGTGCTTAATTTTCAGCTTTTATTGTAAAAAGAAATAATTTTTTTATTATTGTAACAAATAATTATGATTATATTTAAATAAAAATTAATAATATAAATTTTCTTGTAATTGTATTTGCAAATTAAAAGGAAATTATTTTTGCAAACATTTACATAAAAGTTCTCATCAGTTTTATCATCACTTTTTTACCCCCACATGAGATTCACCTTGTTTAGTTAAAAATCAAATTGTGAATTTGACATTAAGAATAGTATACAGTTATAAATTGAAAAGTATACAATATTTTGATTTATTGGTATATGAAATATTTTGATCATATATCTCTTCACAATCAAAGAATCAATGGATTATGTGAAAGAAGCATCATTTTAATTATAAATAAAAGAAACTTATTCACCTTTAATAAAAGTATTTTCAAATTACAAAATTGCATTATGGTTTATTAAAAAAATTATTTTTTTAAATTGAATTTGTACATTTCTTGCTAGTATTATTTAAGGGAAAAGTAAGTAAAATTATTTTTTAGAGAATTTGTGAATTTAAAGTTGTAAAATAACATCTAAATTGAATATATACTATTGAATTGTGGTAGAACTTGTTTTTCTGTAGCAAGAAAGTTTACCATTTTTTTTTTTGTCCATCATACAAAACCATATTAATGTAGATATAGCAGTGTAAAAAAATATCTGCACATATACATTTAAATTAAATATAAGCTTCAGTTTTATAATTTTTTTTTTTTTACTTCTTAAAGGAAAGAAAGTAAGCATTTTCCATGGTCTCTTTTACAATTGAAATTGCAATATTTTATTTATAAGAAGTTATTTTTAGATATTTAGCTATGTGAGACTAAAAAGAATTTTTTTTTTTTTTATATATATAAGAATCTTAAAATGTAGAAATCTGTTTTTATTTCAGTTATAAATCTTTTTTTAAGCTACTCTTTTGAGTACCATTAAATAATATGAAATTTAATGAAAATGTTTGGTTTTTGATTTGGGTAAAATTTGGAGCACTTGGCAGTTTTTTTAAATCGTTTTTCTCCTTCTTATTTATGTTTTTTTTTATTATGAAGAAATGTGGGTTTTTTTATGATGATGAAGAAATGTTTTTAATTTTTCGAATTTTTTTGTCTAAATTTTCGATTTTTTTCTTTTTCTTTTTACTTCTACTCTTTGATTCTTAGTTTATAAACTTCTCTTCGACGCCGATCTTCAAATTGACACATGTCGAGGTAATATTTGACATCAGTAATCCGTTCATGGAAGACGCTCTTGACATTGCTGGAAGCTGTGTAATTTCCGTTACTTCCGAAGGACGAAAAACCGGCCGGTACCTCATTTCGATTCTGTGCATGCGTCTGGAAAAAACGAAATTAACACTTTGCATTTTTTTAATTTTCTTATTGTTTCCACATCGCTCATAGAATGAATACATTATTATTCATACACGTGTGGGTAAAAGGTAGAATGGGTTTCTCATAGAACATCTGGCGATAATACCCAAGGTCGCTCATCCGGAACAGAATTTTTGCTTAAAACGTTCGGTTTGGGTTTGGTTAAGTTTCGAGCTCTTATTGGCAAGAGATTTTATCTAGGCTTTTCTTTAAAATGTGCATTAAATGTAAATCATACATTCCACCATTAAGTTTTTTTTTTTTTTTTTCTTTCTTAAATCGGATGATTTGTCTGAGGTATGACGTAGCTGCAAGCGGTGTAGTATTTCGAGGATAATACAATGAAACTGGTTTTTGTCTATGCAAAAATGGGTCAGTTATGATACATTTTAAAGACTGCGTGTAGAGCATCACGTAAAATCTATATTTGAAGTAAGTTTTTCTCTTCTGACTTTCTAATAATTTAAACTTTTATGTGTTTTTTTTTTTTTATTTTTAAGTTTTTGAAAGTCGTCTGGAACAGTAAGATAAATTCTCAATCATCGGTCTTTTTAAATGACTCATGTTGGTATTCTATTTCGTCAGAGTGTTAGATACAGCTAACATGTCTACAACTTTTTATGACATAGAACTTTATATTGAACTGTTTCTACTGATTTTTTAAAGGTGGAAATTATAGATCTTTATTTACATATTTTTTTTTTAATATTTCTGGATTGACTTCTTTTAAATTCTCGAATTTCATAAAACATATTTTAGTTTGAACATAGAAGATCCTTGTTGTCCATTAATATGTATTATAAACGTTTATAGATTACGTATAATAGTATATATATATTCCTCAATTGAATAGTTAAACTTTTGGTTAATAAGAGCGTTTTTTTTTTTTAAACCTGAATGTATCAGTTTTTGAGATTTCTAAGCAAAAATGTCAAGAAAAGAACAAAAATGTTATTTTTGTCTTTTTAGTTTAATAACAAATAAATACGCCATTTTCTTGTTTATACACAGAATGTAATTTACATATACCAACGCGTGGCATCCAAAGCAATGCTGATGTGTCAGACCACTGTTGCATCAGCCGTTTTTTAGCAGAATTTTCACACGTAAGCTTTCTTTGTTCAGGTTTCTCTGGAAAATCCTATTTTTGTTTTGAGTACTACTCGTACGTGTTTTTTCTATCGCACCACTTTTCGTTACTTTACATCTGTTCTGTCAAATAAATCATGAATTCTGTGGTTTTCATTATAAATGGCTTTTCTATGAAAAAAAAAATAATAATAATAAAAGCGTTATATTTACCGATGAAATTTTTTTTGTTTGGATTTCTGCTATGATATTTTTAGTGTATGAGTTTTTAAAAGAAATATTTGTGCTGAATAAATATCAAACGTTAGTGATATTTTGTCTTATCTGAGATAGAGGATCTTTAATATTTCGAAAGTGACGATACATTTATCTTGAATATCATATCTTGAAATCATGTCTCTTATCTTGTTAAAAAGAAAAAAAAAAATTTTTTTCGTTTTTTTTTTTTTTTAGGAAGCAATGTATTTTGTTTTGACAAACATATTTCAATATTTGTGTCATTAACTCAATTTTGTCACTTTCATAATTTTTCTCCTTTGACCGTTCTTGTATTGCGGGGAATATTTGGTAGATTTGACATGATAGATTTCGCGTTATCGTTGACACAAATCATTTTAAAATTACACGATCAATATAATTCGAAAACTTAATGATGAAGCATGCTTGCTTAAAAGATACAAAGTGTTGACGGGTGTCTGTTGCCATTATTCAAATACTTTCATTTAATTTGTTGAAATTGCAAATGAAAAATTCGTTCAAGATGACGTAAAGAACTATTAAAAAAAAAAAAAAAAAAAAAAAAAGGCAAATAATCGCTTGACAGTAAATAAAAATAAAAAAAATAAATTCTCAGAATGTTCATAGAGTGGTGATTTAAATTTTATTAATGAACAGTAAGATAATTCTCTCGTATTTTGCTTTAGTAGAAAGTACATAAACATATATACTGTATTTGGGAAAATGGAGCATCGTCTATTTGAAATGGTGATGAAATTAACATCGCAAAGAAACGGAATAAATTTTTTTCAGCTACAAATGATGATATTGATTATTTTCAAACAGTATTTAATAAAAGCAAATACTATTTGATATTTGCAAATAAAATTAAAAATTATCAGTAAACTGAAATATTTTTTTCTTTTTTACTTTCTTATCGTCTTGCAAGTCAAACTTAAAAAAAAAATTTAAATATTACGATTTCTATTGTTTGAATTTATTTTATTTTTTACATAAAAAATTCTATAACCCTAATTAAGTGATTTTAATAATTTATTTCATATGACAGACAAAATTTGTTTATTTTATTTTTCATTTGAAACTTCAAAAAAGTGTAGAGTATGTAGTGTCCATGATTTTCAGCATTATTAATCCCTATCATTTTCGTGTTTTTCTTGTTAGGATTTCAGTATATAATATAATCTTTATTTAAATTGAAGATAAATTCTGTGGAATATATGCAGCATTTTTTTTTTTAAGTTAATTAATTTTATCTCTTTTAAATTTTGATGAGGAAAAGGACACTTGTTTCACTGTGAAAGCTACGTTAATTTTAATTTTGAATTGAAGGAACTTGCGTTATCTTGTATGTGTGTATAGAATTTTATCGTTGAAATGTGACTTTACTGGTCAGTTGGTTGGTTTTATTCTCAAAGCTGTAGTGGTATCAGGGTCAATCTTGACGCGGCTGCAGTTCTTGTTTTAAATAAAAAACGCATAATAAAGCATTCCAAATTTAGACTCGTCTACATTTTTAAGAAATCCAGTTCTTACAATAGATAAAAAAAGTAGTACAGACTTTATTGTTTGGTAACATTTCTTGATTTTAAGTACTTCTGAGCAAGGTTAACGACGAAATGTCTGTTATATTCAACATTTTGTGTTACTACAATAAATAAATAAATAATGTATCTAGTAGTAAGAACATTCATTCTTTATCTGATTCCAAACAATCGTAACAGCAATGCTTAAAAGGAATTATTTCATTGCTTGCAATGAATCGTATATAATGAAAAACAAAAAGAGTATTTAATGATATCATGAACTTTTTAAAATATTTAAATCAAGATTTTCTAGATCTCTAAAACACTGTCTCTCGTTTTTACAAGAAAAGTTTAAAACATGAGATAAGCAAAATGGTCCCTTAATTTCCGTATAAATTTTTGATTTGAACTGGAATTTCATTGTTAAAAATATAATTTCACCTAAGTATGATGTTAAGGAAAGGTTAGCTCATGCTTTTGTTCAAAATTGGGAAATGTTTTTCTCTGTTTATTTTGATTGAAAGTCTTACAAATTCTTTCATCTCGATAAAGATTCGAAATATTTTTTAACCACTAAAGTAAACGGCGTTTAGAAAATTGATAAGCTTTTGGCAGATTGTAACAGTAGGTGAGAGACTGAAAACAAATGTTGTATGGAAAAAATGTTCAAAAAAGCTATAAGAAAGTACTTTCCGCTCCCCCCACCCCCTTCCTCCAATGTTTGAATATTCAAAAATTTTCCATGTTTTGGGTCATGAATATGTCTCTTATATTATGCCTTATCTTATGGTTCTTTTACAAGTTTCAAAAAGTAATCTAAATAAAGATTTGTAATGGAAATATTAAAGCCGAATTTCATAGAATTTTTCATCCAACATTATTTACTTTCTGTAATCTAAAGATAAGCTTTAGAATCCCTTTGTTCTATCACGCATCTCCTCATGTTACCGCTTTTCCTTTCTTTCATTTGTCAAATCTGTCGTTAAAATCGAGGTCATCTCCCCAAGATCTGGCCTATTTGACACACCTCCATCACGTCAGGCCGCGCCTGCTCCTCTAAACTTTTAACTGGTTGATCACATTTACACGCAAATCCAGCTTTTTGGAATTCG